>OX632358.1:18021238-18054649 GCA_951751655.1 Ophion costatus | reverse complement strand
CCCCGTACCTTATACCTATACATACGTGTCCCATGTACTCGGATACCGGTGACGAGTTCCCGTCCACACACTTACGTGTATATATATATAAAAGAGGGTGAGTGTGAACCAGAACTCGTCGCCGGGATTCAAGTACGCGCGCGCGCGTGTGTGCGCGTGTGTATTCGTATTACGATTCGAGGGTTGTATTCACACATTGGACACACTAGGTGCAGATAAACGTTGCGTTTATGTATGGCGTATATTTATTAGTTCGCGGTATGTAGATGATTACACGAGAGGACCTTATAAGATAGCGCGATAACCGGAGGCAAATCGAAGGAACTACATTCCTCAGAGGGGTGGGTGATATATGTGTGTGTGTATATATATATATATATACAATATATATGTATATATGCGTGCGTGCGTGCGTGTGTGTGCGTGTGCGTGCGTGCGTGTGTGTGCGCGCGTGTGTGTGTGTGTGTGTGTGCGTTTCGATTAATATGTAGGGTACATAGAGAGACAGAGTGAGAGAGGAAAAAAGCAGAAGGTCCTTGACTGTATTCGCTGTCTGAAGTAAACCCTGTGCTGCACATTTCCTTCAACTAGTATTATACTGACCTAAAGATTAGTAGCACAGAAAGGACAACGTCGAGTGCTGCGCCGAATATTCGATGGATAAATGGCATCGAGAAAAGGCGCGAGATAGATTTTCAAAACGAAATGAGGAAAAAGAAATATGAAGGAAAAAAGAGAAAGAGTAATCGTAGGTATGGTTTTAATGGTTGCGTTTGGTTTTAATTCGCACCGCCGCTTTTGATGGCGTTCAAGCGCCGCGGTCGAGCGAATGCCCACATTCCGAGACGATACTTCGCAGTCAAAAATATTGTGATGTATTGATTATGACTGGGAGAACATTTTAACTTGGAACTTAATATGTACGAGGTTTAAAAATGACGTCGATTCTCAATATTTCGTGTGATGAAACTATCGGGATTTTACACACCATTGGTACATAGTCTTGACGAGCTTGAGTTTTTTTTCATCGAAAAATATGGATGAACATTTAAGTTATTGTTATGAAAAGTATTGTTATTATTTATTGAAAATATATTGTCAGTATAATGATAAAACTAAATGTGACCGAATACTCTTTGTCATTTCGAAAATTAGGAGAATGTCAAATCGTAGAAATCGCCTTCCGACCGAAAAAAACAACTTTTTGTATCGAGACGTTGTAGCTGATATTCTGACGAATCCAGCGACCTATGATATCATGACTTTCAAATGATTTTTTTCACCAAAATATTTTGGGTTTGATTGGGTTTTGTTTGGGTTTTGTTTTCATCACTCAAAGGCAACGGAGATATTTGCGGTAACCACGTTAAATGGTCCACCCTGTATAGTTCCGAATGCATGGCGCCACTACCCTGGTTCAGAGTAAGTCCTATGCTTGCAGGCAAAATCTCTGTCGTTAACGACAGGATTGTCACGGAAACTTCCGGCGACTGCTTTTTTTCCAATATCATTTCAAACCGCAAAATTTCTGGAACGCGTTGGGCTTTTCATGCCTATATTCATTTCGTTGCAAGATACGAATAAAGTTCCAGAAGAGAACGGTAGTGATGTTTTTTCCTCAAGGAACCACGATAAATATGCGGACTTTGGATCTACTTATTTCACCTACTTCAGCATGTAAAATTATTTACATAAAACAAAAAATATTTAAACCACATTTTTAAAACCAATGAAAAAGTATGAAGTCACTTTTCTTAGTCCCACACAGATTTATAACCCAATACAGATTCCTAACTCCATACAGATTATCGTGAAAACTTGTGATCATAAATTTTTATTAGATATGAAAATACTTGTAAGATTAAAAACGAAAATCGTGAGGTGCATGCAATAGATAATTCATGTATGAATAGGTCACCTGTGTCACTGACAAATTTATTGCACTGAAAAGGATATGAACTGTTGTGTGAGTTTTCTCAACGACAGCTACTCCCTACACTCCTATACCTACACTCATCTATTTCAGGCGCCCCACATTTAGCGTTTTGAATCTTTCCATTATTTTCATAGCTAATAAAAATTCAGTCACAAATTTTCAGGACAATCTGTATGAGGGTTAGGAATCTGTATTGTGTTATAAATCGATATGGGGCTAGGAGAAATTATGTTATACTTTTTATTTCGTTTCGAAAACGTGGTTTAAAATGTTTTGTTTTTACATAAATTTATTTGGTGTTTTTGAATCTTATGTGTGTGAAATTTTGCTTCTCCTTCTCTAGGCGTTGCTTGCGTTGGGGGGGGGGGGGGGGGTGGGGCTGTCTCCTTGACCATCGTAGAAATTGTCACTAATGCATTTTTCGCTCCTAATGTTGTTATTTTCTTTAAAAAAAATGTTATCGTTCACCAAACTATATTTTTTATTTCTTTATTCATTTTTTCACAATTGTTTTCTCTTTTTCTCTCTCTGTGACAGACTTGCCGGTTTGTTGATTTGTCTGTCATTCATATCTGACGATGAGCTATGTTCAAAGTTTCAAGTCTCCAGCTCATCCGGAAGTTAGGTTAAAATCGATTGCAAAATTTGTACGGAACAGACAAACAGACAACCGATAAAGCGAGTTGAAGTAGTCCTATCGCTTCACACTAGTCATACCACTGATCATACTTGAGACCTGTACAATTTACATTTTTAACTACTACAAAAAAAATAATTTGTAATAACTAAAATTTGCCATTTGAAAACTATTCAATGAATGTTCACATTTAATTAGAAAAATGAAAAAATAGCTATTCCAACGATTCGCGTAGTATTTCTAGGTTTGATATTTGGCAACATTGATTCTATCTCCGTCTCCTTTTACTCATTCAGGCGAGTTTAACCTCCATGCTTTTCAACGTCGATCTGTCAAAACAATGTCAGGTGCAGGACATGTAAAGCATTGTATTCGGGCCACGACTGGTAGAAAAGCGTGGTAAATTTGTGTCGGCGAAATATGTAGGTTAAAAATGAAATCTGCGTGAAAATTCGAATGAGTGAGATGAGGTTACGACTAGTCAGCTGTTGCCTTGCTGGCACGTCTCTTTATCGTAGCAAGTGGTAATAAATCCGATACCGGAAGTTCAAATTAAACTTGATATTACATGAAAATTAGGTCAATAAGCGTATTTTTTTCAGAAGGCATTGGATTACTACAGGTGTTAAGTATGTAAATTTGATTATTTTTAATAATCTGACGGATCCTGACTATTGTATACACTTTTGTAGCGATCGGAAATTGGGTTTTTGTATCGTCTTCGGATTCCTTCACAAAAGTACGCAATTTTTGTATTTTTTTTTCTCTGTAACAAGTTCGATAACCGACCCTGAAATTTTACGGAGACGATTATTAATATATTTGATGAAGCTCAAAAAAAAAATAATGACGATTCTATGAATTGGAGTCTGGCGATAGGGCTACCTTAATAAAACCGTGGTACCGTGGTAAAAAGATTCAGCAGTGACCACATAACCAAGTACGTGTTCGTATCACCTTCAATACGAGTCTCTCGAGAATATTGGTGCTAATATAAAAAAGAATATTGGAGGTTGCTCGAAAAGTCGAAAAGTCGCCTGGGGAATTTTTTTCATTGCAAATACTTCCATCCGGCACTTTTACTATTGTTTTTATTTTGCAAACCACGTGTTTTCCATTCATAAAAGTCAAAAGACGCGAGTGAAAATGCTCTTGCCCGATACCGAGGCAATTATCGAAGGAAGCCGTCTGTCGAACAGTCGCCAATGTGCGAATCGCGTTAGCTGCAATTATCGCGGTGAGCGTCTGTGGTTTCGCCTGCTGAACGCGTTATAAGTTCCGCACTTTATCGGCAAAGTGACCAAAGGTCTTAGCCGGAACCAAAATGGCGTCTAGGTTCTTTTTCCTGCGAATTTAACGTCACGTGGCTCGCTCGTTGAGTCCACGGACATGACTATACGTACGTATACCTGTAGTTAGGGTGAGGCTCGTGGATGTTCGTGAGAAAGGCGTGACACCAAAAAGAGGGATAGAGAGCGAGAGAGAGACAAAGCGAGACTTTGAGGCACCGCAACTCCAAGATCGTAAAACGTCCCTCCGCGCGCAGCGACGGTATTTCGCTCGGTCGGACGAAAGAAGAAATGCGAAACTTCGCATGGTCTCGAATTCACTAGGGATCGAATAAATGGCGGAGCAAAGAAAAACAATCAAACTGGTGTGTGTGTAAAATCATTGGGTCGGAATGAGAATAAAATTCGTCTTCTTCGCGATATCCATACGCAGAAAACGAAAATAGTGACTTAATCCTGATTCCGCAAGAGCTGAGGATTTTTCCGAGTTCCTTCCATGCAGAAATTGTCGCAGAGATCCGATAGGATTCCCACACTTGACGCTCTACTTTCTGATAGAGATTCGACGGGTCGTTGCTTTGCATCCCTGTACTAAAACGTCAGGCCTGTACATTGGTTTCTTATAGGGATTCCCCATTGGAATCCGATGTTAGAATCCTATTTGAATCCCTAAGGATTTCCATATTATCGAAGAGAATCAGATACGATTGTGTATCCCAGCGCATTCGGTACGACGTTTTTGTAAACCAAATATACAAAATAAGTGGATCTTAAAAAAGTATAAATCATTTAACGGGTTACACCTAGTCCGCGGCCGGAAAAAGAGGTGTTATCGTAAATGTTTTTTTGGGGAATGGGTGCAGGTTTTTATCTCTTTTTTCATAGTAAAGGGTATCATTTTGAGTATCTTTGACAATTTTGTGATTGGGAAATATTTATAAACGACGGAGATACAGTAAATTGCACAAACCGCTGTGCAAAATTAGTCCTTCGCGGCCACTTCTGCTCGGGAATAAATCATCTAAAATAAAAAAACCAAATGAATTTAGTTTTTGTACCGTATTATCTAGTCTTCAATCGAAGGATTCTACAAAATAATGATTTTTGAAAAAATGAGCGCCGATCGAAACTGATCGTCGAAATTTCGTTTAAAAAAACACTCTATTTTCCTTTACATAAAAAAAACGTATGCATTGGGAAAAATCCTTCGATGAAGGACTGTCTTCTGATGTACAAAAAATGTCTGTGAAATTTGAAGCCGATCGGTTTAGTTGTTTTTGCGATATTTTGGTCACCGATTCGGAAAAAGTCATTCCGAGAAAAACGCGGTTAAGGCGTTACCCCCACTTGTAGCGCAAAAAAAAGGCCTTTTTCATGAATTTTTTTAAAGAATACTACAAAACTTTTTTAATGCATCAATATACCATCTTAAAGAACACATCTTGAAGAACTTTCAGTAATTTTTTTATTGATAAATATTACATTGTTTAGTGGCAAATGGCCGTTAATGAAATAATGTTTTTATATACACGGTTTGCGGTGACCAACATTGCGGCGAAGTGGATCATCTGACAAAAAAATGCGGATGAATTTAATCAAATATAAGTATAAACTAGTCTTTAACCGAAGGATTTTAAAAACTATTCATTTTTCACAAAATGGCGGACAGTCAAAGTTAATGGTTTGATTTTAACGAAAAAAACGGCCGTTTTTTGGCTATAAAACGGCCATTTTTTTTCGAAAAAAAAAATCGAACGATTAAAGACTACATTTTTATGTATTAAATAAGCCTGCAAAATTTCACGAAGATCGGTTCATTAGTGTTCGAGTAATCTTGGTCACCGACTTCAGAAATGCCATTTTGAGAAAAAGGCGTTTAAAGTTTCAATTTCAGTTCTTCAATTCACGGATTCTTCTCTTTCAACGCTCATGTCTCAGTCAATTTTGTTCGGATCGACTTGAAATTTTCAGGACATATTCTCAGATACTTATACTTCAAAAAAATGCAATAAAAAAATCGATTTTTTCAAAATCGCAAGTGGGGGTAACCCCTTAAAGTTTTACGTCAGGTATGTACGTAGGTTCGCCGAACCTACTTGTAAACGCTCACAACGTCCTCAATTTTCATCGGACCGACGTGAAATTTTCAGAAAATATTTTCGAAGGGTTATATTATAGAAATGCGTCGAAAACGAAAAATCCATTTTTCTTCAATTCCAACTAGGTGTAACCCCTTAACAAGCCGACCTTTTTCTCAGAACTTTCCACACATTTTCGATTCGAACATGATGAGAATTCTGAAACGGCGTTCATCGGAAAACAGTGCGGAATCCAATTGGATCCCAATGAGGACTCCCTGCGTGCAGTGTCCCTAACTAATCCCTATAGAATAATGTGTGCATCTTGGTACTCCCCACTAAATTTATGCACGGGACTAACGAAGAATATTTTTTATATATATATTTGGAAGGATATATATATATATATGTATATATATTTGGATTCTAACATAGATTCTGTGGCGGCCGTATTAAACCTTCATAGGGATGTGGTGGAATATGGGACTGGCCGACGAATTTCTGCACGGGCCCTGGCACGGTGCACAGGGCACGAATCAACGGAAACGTCGTTGCGCACACGCGTATGACGATCAGTGAACGAGCTTTCGTTGCACACTTCGCGATACCTATATAAAAATCGGTTGCCTTCTGTACTACACATGTACATAGTAGAAAAGTATGGTTGCGCATAGCTCGAATGCCATTTCCAGGTAGATAAAGAGAAAAAGAATTTCTTGAGCGTTTCTTTCGCCGCTTCTATCTTCACCGCGCTCCGCTTTTTTCCTCCTCGTCTCCCTCGTCTCCTACGTCCCCGTGCACGAGGAAGCTTCGCAGATGACTTTAAAGGGTGAAAGGAGACGGCAACGGAGAAGCCGAGAAGACGAGCCGCTATATCGCCAATGGTGGAATTGTCCGATCTCTCTCTATCTCTCTCATTTCTCTTTTCGATGTTATGGCTCGTCGCAAGTTATGCCAAAGGATACACAAGGCTGTACACAAGAGCCGCACCGACTATACCCAAGTGCAAGCAACCTTCTTTTACGTGCGCTTCTTTCTTCCCTCGAGTTGTCGTCCGCTCGTTTGCTTCTTGTGTCCGCTCTCTGTACGCGTCATACCGTCGTTCTCAGCCGCGGACACCCTCACATGTAACCTCCGGATACCTAAAGTGGCATGGAGTGTCTTATCCGTTGTACAATGGACAAAGTCGTACGCAAAATGTCCAGTCATTAGCCTCACTCGCGCGCGAACCATTAACCATCCAGAACAAACGTGACAGTGAACGTGATTCTTTTTCTTTTCCTTCTCGTGCGTCTGTAGTTCACAATACGAGAAATATTGTACGTTGGATAAGTTCTCGCCGTTTTCCAACAGATGGCGCTACCAGAACTGCGTGCGTGCAGTTTGAGCAGGCTGCTCAGGGTCTTTGCGGGGCAGGTGGCAAGAGGCGACCACTTTAACACGAGCGCCTGTAACGGCTGCCAACCCCGAATAATCAAATTTCCGGTTAGGCAAAATAAACCAATTTCAGCTGATATATATGTGGAATGCATATAATAGACTGTTTACAAATGTCATTAATCTTACTTGTTTATTTATATCGCGAATAGGTTATTAGCCAAGTTGAAATGTGGAAAACGCGCATTTTAGTTCACAGTAACTGGTATCACTGAGCGCAGATACGAACGCCACATCGTGAGCGCGTAGCTGTCAAACATCCTTCGCGAATTCCGTTTTTTGTACGACGAAAACGAAAAGATGGAAGGGAAAATGCATACCGGAAAACAGAACAATCGACGGTTGGAGCAAGTACGACCTGGAAAGCGGCGGAAAAAAGTAGTTGAGGAAAGAAAATGAATGCGCAGTCGAGGGACGACGCGTAATTGATTCGAACGTTATGTCGAAACACCCCGACTAGAAATTGACATTGGGTTTTTGTACAGTTCATTGCTGGGTCAACCCAATTCCTTGTTGGATCATTATCGGGCTTCCCTATCAGGTTCTTATAGGGTCTGTAACGATCTTCTAGGGTTTTCTTTGGGTTCTGTCAGGTTTTGCCTCGGGTAAGCCCAATTTTTTGTTGGGTTCTTATCGGGCTACCCTAACCGGTCCTACCGTTAACCCACTAAAATCAGTAGCGTTGCATGGATTTGAGTTGGGAATTTTTTAGAACGTTATAAAAATGGGAAAAATCGGGAATGACTTGGTAGAAAAATAACCTACCCTTCATTGATTGAATTCACAATTTATCGTTTTTGGTTGGCTTTATTTATTTATGCTTTATTTATTTATTTATGCATTTATAGATGTTAGCAAGACCACTTTTGATTAATTTTTAAAGCACATATTCATTTTTGGACTAAAGATAGAGGAACTAAAGAATACAAAATGAATTGCTGAGTACGGACACAAAGCATAACAAAAAATAAAATGTCTCTGCGCTTACCAAAATATATATGTGACAAACGTGATAAAAAATTAAGTTCCGAATAAAAATGAAAAAAATTCCGAATAAAAAAATAAGAAAAGTTCTACAAAGAAAAAAGAATATCTCATAAGGTCCACTTATTATTGCAGTATCTATCAAACATGTATTTGTATATCTATTCATTATTGCGAAGTATAAGGTTTATATGTTCACCTATGACTCATGTGGTTACCCCTAAATAAACATTATTGGGACCTTGCATCATTACCTTATCCAAACCCCAGATGGGATAACCCTGTTAAAACGTTATAAGGACGTTATCGGTACTTCCCATCGCAGGGTTGTCCCAATACTATCTTTATCAGGACCTTGAGAGGCATTCCTTATTTAGGGTTTACCTGAAAAGATCCTTATGCCGTATAGGGTTGTCCTTATAAAAATTTCTAGTCGGGATATGCACTGCAGCTTCTGTAAAGAATGATTCAAAATATTTACCGGGTGTAGAGAAGTACGAAATCGGAATTTCCCGATAGATGGTGCTAGCCATCAATTTAGGGACCGTAAGACCGCTTCTGCGGCGTCATCATCTCCCTCCATCAGCTGACGAAGATTGTCAACACATTACAACCCAAGTTCCCTACACCGGTACATTTTTCTATAACCTTAAACATGTCGAGTTTTGTGCCTACGAACTACGATTTCCGGACAGCATTGGTTTTCTGTTATCATTTCAAGAAAACTGCTGCAGAATCGCATCGAATGCTTGTCGAAGCTTACGGTGAACGTGCTCTTGGTAAAACACAGTGTTTCGAGTGGTTCAAAAAATTCAAAAGTCGTGATTTTAACATGAGAAACGAAGAGCGTGAGAAACCACCGAAAAACTTCGCAGACAACGAATTGCAAGCCGTATTGAATGAAGATGATAGTCAAAGTCAACAAGAACACGCAGATCAATTGAATGTGACACAGAAAGCCGTCTCCATTCGTTCGAAAGCCATGGGAAAGGTTCAGAAAGTGGGAAAATGCGTTTTTACAAAAATGTTTACAAAAAAATTCCGGTTTCATACTTCTACACCTGGTAAATGCTCTTTATGAAACTGCGGTAAGAAATGTATAGCAAGGAAGCAACTTTCGAAATTTTACACGGATTCGTAACACCTGTTTGCAAATATCCTCAAATTTTAGCAGATTTACTATTTTGCGATAGCTGAGCGACCTCCTTAAGATGGCAACGCATCTATAAAGAAGTATCATAGGCAAGCTTGAAATTTAGTGTAGGATATTTCGCTCGAGTGTAAAAAACTTTTGTTTTTCCATAGTGTTGAACATGTAAAATTTCGTGCCAAAAAAAGTATTTGCGGGGAATTTTACGACACCACTGTATTAAAAAAAATCTGCAGCTGAAGGACGTATGATTATTATCGAGACTTACGGCGACGATGCATGCTCTGTCGAAAACAACGTGCAGATATTGGTTTACGCGATTTAAGAATAATGATTTTGATGTGTTGATTTGGAGGCATTACCTCATGAAGACTCATGTCAGAGGCTAGCTGAACTTGCAGAGTTATTAGGAATTGATCACACAACAGTTTCGAAAAGGTTAAAAGCATTAGGAATGATTTTTTTAAATAAAGCATTTATTTTCACGAAAAAACAGCGAAAACTTATTCAACATCTTAAAACATCGATATAGATCTTTACACAATAATTTGGCATACGAAAAACCTTCTTTTATATTTTCTTTGGAGGCCAATAAATGCCATTGTCAGTTCGTCTAATTTTTGTTTGTAATTTGTAATTAGTGGAACGAAGAACATCGATAGAGAATTGTAGACGCGAATATTGATACCACAAAACCTATTTTATTACAGTTACTTAAAAAAGAGAAATACTCATTAATTCATGTGCTTTGTAAGTGTTTTTCACGCGATTGTAAACAACGACACGGTACATATCGATATCGAATTTTGGATAATAATTTGGCAAATAAAGTATCTCTCTTGTTGCATTTTCTCTGGAGGAATAACAATAAACACCATTGCCAATGCGTTTAATTTTTTTGATATTGTGGATTTGTCATTAGTGAGACGAAGTACATCGTTATGAATTTTAAGACGAAAATTTTGACAGAACAGAGCCAATTTTATCTCATTTACTTTTGAAAAATAAAAAACATCCAATCATTCACATGTTTCGTGAATTTTTTTCGTGCATTCGAGGTCAGTGAGATAAAATACATCCGTTCAGAATTTTAGACGACAATTGATAATAATAATCTTTTATTGCGTGTTTAGACTTCAAAAAAGAACCAACACAACTGCCAATACGTTCAAAGGATCTTTTTAATTAATTCGTAACTTGTGCGTCGCAATACATCGGTATGGAATTAAAGCGAATAATTAAAAAGTAAAAAGGAGCCTTTTCTTTAACGATTTCAAAAATGATTAAAAGCGAGTGCTATTTTTAACGTATGTGTTAAAAATAGCACTTGCTTTTAATCGTTTAAGAAGATCCGTGAAGGCGTACTCAGCGGGACTAAAAACATTTTTATAGATTGTTAGACGAGAATGGTAAAAAATATCGACTTGCTTGCTTGTATTCTCTCTATGTAGATAGCATGTAAGAGACTCGAGGAGTTTCATGGATTTTTCAGTTAGATCGTTATCAGCAAGCCGAGATAAGATTCATGTGATTATTTCTGCCAACAATTCTCAAAGATAGCCTCCTCTTGTTGCTTTTTCTCCCAAACCATGGCATTGTTCCTTCGTGAAAAACATGTCGGTTTGCAGTTTTTTTTCACGCACGTATTAGGACGACAAGGGTGGGTTTTTCTACACAATTATTACATGGTCTTACCAAATTTTTTTTTACATGAACAATATTGATAATGAACGAAGTTATTTTTATTTAAAGAAAGTGCAGAGGTTGGTGAATGGCAAATCGGAGTAGGTAGTTCTCGTAACTAGGCTGACCTGAAGATAAAAATAAAAAAAATGTAATTTTAGTATAATAATAAAAGTTTCATATGACCGAACACTTTGTGAAAATTTGGAAAGTTACGAAAACGGCAAGCTGGAGAAAAAACAGTTCGATTATCGACAAAAAAGCAACTTTGATCATTTGTTACTCACGAATGGATAAACACATGACAGTATCAGCTGGCATACAATGGAAAATGTTATTAATTATGCTCCGTTCGAATTTTCACGCAAATTGGACCAATAGGTTTTGAGATACGACGACAAACGCGAAATAAAAAGAAAGTAAATCGCAGTGGTGTGGCTTGCCGTAGCGCACAGTGCGACTTCACTTATCGTCACAAAAATCGTCATAACTTGGTCATTTATCGGAATTTTTACAAAATCCATATTGAAAATTGACAAGGGGGGAGATACCTTTGGGCGAGGAAAAAATGCTGCTTTTCATGATTTTTTTTTAAAGGGACGATTACTTCACCATTTTTTAGACTCCGGATATATTTTATTACTACTTTTGGCTACTACATGGTTTTTAAAGGGTCTTAAAAGTCTTGTAAACGTGTTGCGGCAGACGTTGTCAGACGGTGTGACACATAGCGTACGCGAGGTTGATCTGAAAAGAATCATTAATGATTATTCTTTCGTTAATACTCGTACGCTGAATATGAACCAACAAAAAGTGAGAAATGTTGACAATCGATGAAATGGTACGCTTTGAAACAAAAAGATGGAATTTTCTGAAAAAGTGGCTGCATTTTGCAATAAAGAAATACTTTTTTTTTATTTTCAAAAACTTTCAGGGTCATGTTTCAGACGATAAGGTTAGGAAGATTTATAGGAAATTTCATCAGAATCGATCGATTAGTTTTTTAGCTATACGTCACGCCAATTTTGAAAATACAGTTTAAAAGACAATGCCACGTAACAGCCAGAAATAGTAATAGAACGTACCGTAAGTATAAAAAATGGTAAAGAAATCTTTCCTTAAAAAATATCATGAAAATTAGTGAATTTTTCCCTCGCCTAGAGGTATCTCCCCCTTAAGACCCCCGCCATAAAACTATTTAAAAAATCGTATTTTTTAAATTCTTATTTCATGCATTTCTTAACGATTAGGCATTGAAAAAAAAACCTTAAGAAATCAACCTCCCATTGAAGAACACAAACCAAAAAGCCGAGTGGCGTAATTCTATTTATAAATACGAATACGAATTTATTCACATCGTCATTTTCGTGTGAATATAAATACGAATTTATTCATACTTCACTTATTTGTATTCACATGCATGCATACAAATACAATGGTATTTACAAATATTCTGAACATACAAATAAATTCACAGAAAAAAATGTGAATATTTACAAAAAATCCTGCGAAATAAAAAAAATTCACATACAAATCTGTGAATGCAAATGTATTCACAAAAAACTATAAATACAAAAAAATGTACAAAATAAGTTGTGAATTTTTTCGTATTTAAGACAAATTAAAATCAAATTCACAATGATTAGATTAAAATTTACACCACAAGTGAATTCTTACGTTACGTAAGAACTCACTTGTAGTGTAAATTTTGATATAATTGTCGTCAATTCGATTTTAATTTTCTTCAACATGAGGAAATTGACAACTCATTTTGTGAATTTTTTTATATTTAGAATGTAACATTTGAAACTCACAACTTTTTTTGCAAAAAATGATTTGCCTCGACGCATTGTGTTCCCTCAAAATACGTAAGAACTCACTTTTGGTGTACATGTTAATCTAATCATTGTGAATTTGATTTTAATTTGTCTCAAATACGAAAAAATGCACAACTTGTTCTGTGAATTTTTGTGTATTTACAATTTTTTGTGAATACATTTGCATTCACAGATTTTGTGAATACATTTGCATTCACAGATTTTGATGTGAATTTTTTTCAATTCCCAGGATTTTTTTGTAATTATTCACATTTTTTGTGAATATCTACAATTTTTTCTGTGAATTTATTTGTATGTTCAGAATATTTGTGAATACAATTGTATTTGTATGCATGCATGTGAATACAAATAAGTGAAGTATGAATAAATTGGTATTTATATTCACATACAAATCACGATGTGAATAAATTCGTATTCGTATTTATAAATGGAATTACGCCCAACTCTGCCAAAAAGCCACTCCTTCAAGATACACGATTTTTTGTCTAACCCTTCCTTGACACGTGTGGCCACGGCTTTGACCCACTGGGTCAATTTGACCGAGGTAGAACTTCATCCACGTGCCCTTAACACCCAATTGGTCGGTTTTTATTGAACAAAAAAATCCGCGATACCCTTCAAACACTTCTTAATACGTCTGCACGATTAAAATTCGAAAAGTATAAAATTGCCGAAAACTTTCAGTATTAGGAAAGTGAGCATTTTATTTCAAATTCGTCCGGGTCAAAATGACCCAGTGTGACAACGAAAGGTCAAACGTATCCAAAGTCAATGTTGCTGGGCGCAACAAACGAAGTGCGCCTAGTTTTTCAATATTTCAGTAAAAGATCCAGGCAGCGCGAGAAGATTGAAAAAAGGGTTTGAAAAAGTATCGACAGTGGTGGACAGTCGATGGTGTGTTTGAGGCCCGAGGGGGAACTCCAACAACGACGATCAGCACAAAGTCCCCGCGTATCTGAAAAGGGATTGAAGAAGAACAGCGCCCTCTTTCTCTTTCTTCCCTAGTACTTTGCGCCGAGTTCGCGCTCTGATCGGGGCTCGCTCGCTCGTTTCTCTTCGCCGATCGTGTGTTTCTCATATCGTGCAAGAGCAACTCTCTCGGGCGAGTTTGGTCGCGTTTGCCAGTCTCGAGTCGACTCTCCTCAAGTCCAATCGTTGCTCTCTTGCATCGTCTTGAGCGCGGGGTACACTCGCCGCGAAGTTGTTCCGTACTCGTTCTCCTCGTCGTACCTTTGCGTCGAATAGCGTCATTTCGAAAAAAAAAAAAAAATACATATATATATATGCTTCTTATCCGTAAGTTTGCCATTTTTTGTGCGTGCTCTGTGAATTTGTGCGAACGCGCTATTTTTCCGGAATTTCTCGTAACAAAGAGGTAATTCAAAATGTGGCCGACCTACAGCGAAAAATCGACTGATTCTGGAGTATTTTTTTTATTCGCACTGTACGAATGACTGCGCAGTCGTTCGAATGATCTCACAGCGCGTGTATGATGAGTTTCAAGAGTATCGAGATTGCGATGTCACTCATCCTCTATGTTCATCATCGATGTATAAACACGCAGTGCCAAGCGTTTCGCTTTGTTCCGCTCAAACAAAACTTGCACCTTTTGTGCCTGTACAAGTATATACATCTCGGTAAATAGAGACACGAAGAGAAATATTATTTTCTGGTGTATCAATTATCTCTTTCTTCCTGCTTCTTTTTTCTTACCATTTTCCGCTCGGCGAATGAATATATCGATAAATTATATATATTCAATATATATTTTATTACAATTATTTTTTATTATACTGTATAATATTATATATGTATATATATATATATATATATATATATATATATATATATATATATATATATATATATATATATATATAAATACCGGGTGTCTCATTTTAATTTTACGCCTGATTCATCTCGAAACATACTGCTCCTATCTTAGCATAATAAAACTTTTCGGGCTCAAAGGGGGACGGTCGAAAAAAAAAAAATCGGTCCAAAATTTAAAATGGTGATGTTAAGACGGCCGAGATGTTTTTTTCCAAATGGGATTATGACTTTCTTCCACCAAAACATTTATCAGGTCAAAACTAACAACTTTTGTAGGAAAAGTTCTTTAATAACGTTCATAATTTTTTGGTTAGAATGCCATTTGTGACTTTTTTAGCGCTATCCAGAATGTACTAGGAGGAGGTAAAGTCTTCGACATCCCTAGTGTGAGTGTGCGTGTGTGGGTGTGAATTTGTTTGACTTCGTTTCTGTTCGTTTGGGTTTGTTCGATAACCCATACAAACCCAAACTACGATTAGGTCTCTGCAGCTCGTCACTTCGGCTGAAAAATCATATTCTAACCTAAAAATTATGAACATTATCCGAAAACTATTCCTACAAACGTCGTTAGTCTTGGCCTGAGAAAAGTTTCGGTGAAAAAAATAATTCATGATCCCATTTTAAAAAAACATGTCGGGCATCTTAACCTCACCATTTTGAATTTTGGAGCACAAAAGTTTTTTTAACGTCCCCTTTTGAATCTTAAAAGTGTTTTTATACTCAATACCTGATCGGAGCAGTATTTTCTGAGATAAATCAGGTGTAATATTAAAATACACCGATGTATAAATATATATATATATATATATACACTGAATGTATTTATGGATTCGAATGATTTTGCCCACCCGCAGGAAAATTCCCTGCTCCGAATTTTCGAATATATTACCCTTTGTCAAGAACTTTTCCTTACGAACAGCTGAATTTTTCGCATCCGCAAAAAGGAAAAATCTCGCACGTTTTTTGCGAGTCCCTTCTTAAAAAAGCTTTTCCAGGATCTTGAAATACGAAAATATATATATATATATATATATGTTGATATCTAAAAGCACAATGTATATGTATTTTCGTATTCGAAAATCCTGCGGAAGCCTTTTTCACGAAATGGGTTGAAAAAAACGTGCAGATTTAAATATATATATAAATTTGCGGCTATAAAAAAACAAAATTCATCAAATATAAAAAATAAAGATAATTTCAAGAAATGTCTGATAAAGAACCCCTTCTGAGGCTCGTTCGCAAAGAAAAGCTGACGACAAAGGGAAGAAGATTTGAAAAATTCGGAGCAGAGAATTTACTTGCCTACGGATGCGCAAAAATGGTTCGAAGCGAGATATCCGGTGGGATGAGCAGTCACGAAATTACCGAGACCATTTAATTATGGTTCACCTTGGTAGCCGACTGTATATACTTCGTCCAAATCCTTAGATGTGTCGAATATGATACCGGATTATTGAGTAGAATGCCAGCTACGCGTGCGCTCGACTCGGCAAATTTGCAGGACCAAAGTATTGGCAAGATTTGGCAAAGATCAAATTCGATCGGCTGCTCGGTAGAGATATGTCATATTCCTCGCATTAATCGATTGATAATTGTCGTGTCGATTGTCGTAAGTGTGAAAAGTGATGGAATGAAATAGACACGTGAAAAAAAAAAATAATTGAATTTCGGCTTCGGGAGTGAAATTCAAAATGCGTTCTGAAAAAGAGAGAAAATGAAACTGTCCAGGTAGACGAAGTTTGCAGATTAAGTAATTGACAGCTCGGTCACACACGGTCTTCAACGGGCCAATGCTCGACTGTTTTCGAAATATATATGGGTACACGAAAGACTGGAATATGTTATAAAATAAAGATGGCGCGTGCGACCTTGACTCTTGGGACAACGAGAGTTTCGAGGTTGACGGCCCTCGAAACGATCGAGAGGACGAGAGGGAATAGGAGGAGGGCGAGAAATATATAGACTCGGGATGCTCGACAGATGGCTTTTGAACGTGATATTTTTAAAAATGTACCTCGACGAGAGGTAAGCCGAGAAGCGCGTGGCGGATCCACGTCTTTGTACTGTCTGAGGGCACTGTAAAAGTTGCTGAAGAAGAAGGGTGTCCGCAGGCTTGCCTGAGCACTTTTTCACATCCTCCGTGTGCCTTACGAACATACACATCTTGATATATTTGGAGTAAAATGATATGCATTTTTTGTTCAGTTAAATGTATTACAATTTAAAACCGCGATTCACGAGCGTTTTTCTATTGGTCAAATAATTAATGGTTGCCTGCAGTGCCTGATTAGGAAAAAACGAAACAAAATTTTGAAAAGCATCAAGCTTTCGACAAGCGCCAAATCTTTTTGCCATTTTTTTTTTGCGGAAACGAACAATCAATCGATAAAAATGTAATTATTAATAATATGGGGGCGTTATGACGAATTATTCAGAGTCCTAGTCTCACTGCAGCGAAGCCCGAAAGTTTTTACGAAATATTGGAAAAAATCCATTCTGCGGACAATACCGTTAATTTTGCAATGAATATTGTCAGTACTGGATTGTATATTCTGATTTTTGTTGAACATGCCATTTCTTTCTCGTTTTTGGCATTTTAATTATCAATTGCATCCTTTCCAAAATCGTCAATTTTTGTATATTTTGTTGTTTATGGAAATTGACGATTTTTCGAGCCCAGCAGAGTAGAAAGCTGCTCCAAGGCAGTTCTGCTGGTATCACTCGAATGTAATTGATGATTTTTATGTCAATAGATGACTGGTTCAACAAGAATCAGAATGATCAAATCATTGCTTACAATTTTCATTGCAAAAGTCACGAAATTCGCGGAAGAATGGTTTTTTCACAACATTAAGAAAAAAGCTTATGGGCGTCGCTTAGACTAGGACTCTGAATAATTCACCATCCCAGATTATTGATAATTATATTTGTGTCGTGTGATTATTCGTTTTCAGCAATTCGTCGTTCGAACAACCATTAACCACTGCAAAAAAATTTGCGAAACGACTTTCGTAACTTTCGAAAAATGCCTGTGAATCGCGGGTCTAGGTTTCAATAATTTGAATGGATCAACAAATACACATTGTACTCCAAGAAAAATTATAAGATAGCCAGTGGACAGGAACTGGCTGGTGATGCATCGCGCGGATGAGATATGCACTGCGAAAGTCTGTGCTCCTTTGGAAATTAGACACGAAAAACTCAGACACGAAAAACAATGAGATAATCCATTCAAATTTGTGCCTAAAGTGAGCTACAATCGTTAATTTGTATAAACATTTTTGTTCGACGTAAGAAGTCGAAAAAAAAATTAAAGAAAATTTGGGTACTTCTCTATTTATAAAAAAAAGTTTCCATCTATAAATTACAACTGTAGCTTACTTCACGAAGAGAGTTTTTGCGAACCGTTGCGGCGCAGATTACTGCTGAACAATATTATTTAATTTTCCGCACTCTGGAGCACTTCCGCAGACTCCAAAAAGTGATTTTTAGAAAAACCCATCGAACGTTTCAAGAACAAGAGCAAGTTTCAAGACTAGTATAAAGTCAAGCAAATATTAATTATAACTAATCGCTATCTTCGAATTTCAATTTACAATTTTTGCCGCCCTTCGAACTCGAATTTTCCAAAAAAAAAACTGTGTACAAGCAATATTTTTAGCGCACAAAGGAAGAGACTCGTCTTAAAATACGCCTCCATAGTTTGCACATCTTATACGTTTATTGCACTATACATATATGCACTATGTTCGGCAGCTGGCTCGCTGGAATGGATTACACACACCTGCTTCCGAACTCATTTTTTTCTCTTCTTTTTCTCTCGTCCCTCAGTCTCGTCTTTCATCCACGCGAGCGGACCTACGGTCCCCACGATACCAAAGGACATTCATTCGCATAGTAGCCGGTAGATTATAAACGTCAAAAAAATCGACTTGTCACGTCACGAAAGTTCGAGAAACGACCAATCTTTTTTTTCGTTCTCTCGTCTCGCGGTCCTCCACCACGTCAATGAACCGGTAACACATTTTGTGACAGGAATGATTTTTTTTTTCGCTGGTTCTTTCCACTCGATACGATTGCAGAGGAAGGCTCAACAACGAACTGGCAAAGTGCGTCTGGTCGATATGCTAATGTCGGGGACACTGTTCGTTCTCCGTTGGTTTTTTTTTGCTTCACTTCCTTTTTTTACGCTTCGCCCATTATCGAAGCTGGAAAGGCGATTCGAAAATTTCGTCACGATGGTACTTCAGTCGTATTGTGTCCTTGCAGATAATCGCATTATTACACGTATCCAGTACATTTTACGAGGCAGACATCGCCAAAAGGGGCCCCGTCCTCGTACAGTGACACCCACACGCGGATAATATCCACGAGGCCACAATTCGTTTGTCTGTATTTGCGAATATATATGTACGAACACTTTTTTTGGAGCGAAGTGAGAGCATTTGCTGTGGAGAAATCGCCGATAATAATAATAAATTTTATGAGTTTTATACGCATATAGCAGAGGGCCTCTCGTTTTATCGTCCAAATAACCCTCAATCCGTGAACCTGGGTCGTTTTCGTCCTACCCAAAATTGTTTTCTTCGCAGGTCGCTTAGTATTCAACGGAAAAAAAATATATTAAATGTAAAAAAGAAAAATTAAACTCTATTTTTTAGTACGGCCTGAAGATCGATCATGAACTTTTTAGATTTTTTTCGTTGACAATTCTTGGTTTGGTATAGTGCAAAAACAAAAACGACCCAGGTTCACGGGATTAAGGTGCCTCAAATACCTTCGCGGATTGACGGTTAAGGGGTCTTCTCACATTAGCTCACAATAGCTAAAAAAGGCTAATTTCATGCATTTTTTTCAGTAGGTTCATACTATCGATATTGATATGAAAGTTGTTACACTTGATAAAAATACTTTCGAAATACATGACAATTTTATTTATTTATTTATTTATTTATCTGACTATTCATAGAAGAAAATGGTAGTTAAGAAAATGTCCTAAAAATATGGTAGGTCTGCGCTGTTCATGAAATCTCGGAGATTGATGATTCGAAACAAAAACATCAAACGATTTATGATTCAGTATGTTAATGGCTATAGCGCATAGCATACGATTTTTGATATATGCAAAAATAACAAAAGAGCGGACATTTTTGCGAAAAAAAAACAAAAAAACGTGTTTTTTCACCGTTTTGGGCAAAAAAATAGGAAATACCACCATTTTGAAAAAATCCTTAAAATGCGTTATAGCTATAGTTGTAAAGAATATGTCGTTAAAATTTCATAAGGATCGGTTCAGTAGATTCGAAGATTTTATCAACAAGCCGTCGAAAAACGTTGTTTCGATAAAAACGTGTTTAAAGTTTGTTTGAGTTGCATAAATACATTTTTTTTAAACATTTTTTTAATGTAATTTTTTTTATAAAAAATGTTATTTATGTACTTTTTTTTGATAAAAAACATTTTTTTAATGTATTTCCAAAATGTATTTATTAAGTGTAACAACTTTTATATCAGTATCTATAATATAAACCTATCGAAAAAAATCATGAAAATAGCCTCTTTTTGTGTCTAAAGTGAGAAGACGCCTTAATAAAGCATACAGTGGAAAGTTTCGAAAAAATGATACCGAACAGTACCAACGTTTGAAGTCCTTTCATCTCAACTTTTTGCATCGACTGAACATTGGTGGTATCTTGGAAACTCTTCATACCGATCGGATTGTACAAATCTTCAGGATCGTCCAAGAAACAACGCGTAGAGTGAAAAGTTTCCATAAAATGGTACCGAACGATACCAATTTTTTAAGTCTTTTCACCTCATCTTTTTCCACCGACCGAACATTGGTGGTATCTTCGAAATTCTTCACACTGATCGAATTGTGCAAATCCTCAGGATCGTCCAGTTAATAACGCATATATAGAGTGGAAAGTTGCGATAAAATGGTACCAAACGGTACCATATTTCAAAATCTTTTCACCTCGAGTTCTTGCACTGGACGAACACTAAAAATATCTCTGAAGCTCAACACACCGATCGAATCTCGCAAATCGTTTTGGTACCGCGATCGTTTTTGTTATTTTCTCTCGTTTAAACAAGACATGTGCTTTTTGCGCCTATGACGTGAACAAGCCGCACCCGTTCTCTTATCTTATGTGGGCACTGAATATGCGATAAAAAAATAGTTGCTTTTACGTGACGTATACGCCTCGGTCAGCTACTTCTTTCCGGGTCTCCGACTGCCATAATTCTATACCGCCTGACGGAACCAAGAAATCTTCGTACAAGACGCGAGATCGTATTATCCGTCCACGGATAAGCGTCACCGACTAATCCCTTTTTTTCTTTATATACCATTGCGAATTTGGAGACTTTTACAAATCCGAGAAATAATTCGTCGGATAAGTTTCTTACCCGTTACACGTACAGTAAGATTGTAAACTTAGGAATTTCGGGATCCGTCCCGACGAAATTTTGAACCAACAATGGCGCTTTACCACCTTGTTTGTGAGCCAAATTGCTCGAGTCGTTTTCATGGTATATGAGTAACGTAATGTTACAGCACCTACATGCACATACTTTTTTGCTTACGATGATTTTGTTTCAGTACGTAGAACTTTTCAAAGTGGAGGCTCAGTATAATATTCTAGGAATCTTTTTCTTGCAAAAATATATGTACGTCTCCTTTCATCAAAAAGCCACAAAAACGATTTTCTCTTTTGTTGGAAGCCTTTTTGTTTGCAGACTATGAAAAATGGGAAAAAACCATTGCCATTGCAATGCAATTTGAAGGGGAAGAAATGAAGGACGAGAATTTCTGCATGTAAAGCGGAATTTTTTTATTGCATATATATATATACATACTGACGAATGAGTTCTCCGAGGACGGAATGTGCTTCTCTCTCTCTCTCTCTCTCTCTCTCTTTCTCTTGCTCCCCTCCATCTCTCTATTCATCACTCGTCTTGTATTCCCTTTGTGTGTCTCACGAGTTTACGCAACCTCCGACGTCAGTCGCGGTAGAAGAAACTGGCGCTCTTGAAAGAAAAAAAGGGAAAAAAAAACAAGCGAGAGGAGGAAGAAGTAAAAGCATGAGGGAGATATAAGAAGAAGCGCGTGGCACAATTAATCCATTCATCGCGAGAGATATCGCTAACTGACCGCGTGCACTTAATAAATTCGCGCACGAGTCTATCCGCACGATTATTAAAGGAGTGCAGCAAGTGGGGGTGATGGGGAGGAGAAAAAAATCCGAGAACATGAATGAAAAAGTCACGCACCGGCACTAATATAAGATTGGGAAGTCATCACGGTATTTTTATATTTTCGTATAGGGGAATTCCGCTTTACGTGTACGTTTTTGGGAATCGAATTATCGAAGTACGATTTATAAAAATATGAGTTGACAATCTTTAATTTATTGTGGACTTAAGTGAGAAAATGATCCACCATGCCGAAAAGAAATTTGTATTAGAGCAAACGAATTTTGAATTCTCATTTTCACTCTCGACGTTTTAGGTTTCGCCCAATTTTGCAGAATTTTTAGATAAAAATGCCAAAACTAGAATCACAAGAACTGGGAAAACATCCAAATGCGATATAAGCGGAGCCCTTTTCGTAACTTTTTTTCATTCAATTTCGACCTTTGGTATTTCTCCTTCTCTTGTCCTCTGGATATGTTTTGGATATAGATTAAAGAGCCTTAAGAAAAAAGAAGACACTAATAACGTTTTTTTCCACTCAATTTACAATGGAAATTCGTTCTCGACGTTTACACTTGAATAACTCATCAACTAGTTAATATTGCAAAAATTCAGTAAAATTCTCACAGTTGACCGCTACAGCTTCGAGAAACCTTTTTTTTCTCCAAATTTTGGTGTTATTATTTTCACACGTATTTCAGCTATTGTAAGACTGCATGTATTGAAATCCAAAATTGAAAAGAGCTTTGACCGGTAGGTACAATTTGGGTGATGAGCGTCAGCTATCACTCTTGCACTGGAGTTATCAAATGTTAATTAGTTGTGCAGTTATTCAAGTTGGAGCCTTAAGAGGGAATTTCCCGTCAACCCAAATGGGGATGATCCACCGCTACCGTATAGACTCGAATTAGGGACCTCAAATTTCGCATGAATTTTTCTCATCCCTAATGATAACTATGGAGGGGTGAGAGAAAAAATTAAATTTATATATATATGTAAGTTGAAGATAATTAAATAGTGAAACACGATAATTAAATAGTGAAATACACGCACGCACACACACACATACACACCCACACACACACACATAGATATTAGGGTGTTTAAAAAAAAATTTAATTCTTTTCCGCGGTACTCAACGGAAAATGTTACTACGTTATGAAAATAGTTCATACAAAATTTGAGAGGTCTAAACATTTTTGTAGGTAGTGCTCAAACGACTTAACTTTTTTTTGATTTTTCGTCAATTTTTTTTCTTCATTTATTTTCTTACTCCAAAACAACATATTACTCCAAAAAAACACGCATACTTATTAGACGCTCGGCGATATAAATACCGTGTTCTTGTTCATCAAGTGGTTGGTATAATTTTCACAACCGAATTACATATATTGATTCTTAATCTGCAAATACAAATTGTTTACGGTAAAAAAATATTTAAATAAAAATTGTGTATTGTTACAGAAAAAACTAAATCAAGACTTACATTGGATCACGCACTAACATTTTCTGCATCGAAATAAAATAAAATGAATACTCCGATAATCATAAAAAAAAACATGAAAAAGGCGTTTGAGCACTAGCTAAAAAATTGTTTAGAATCCTCAAATTTTGCAAAACTTTCTTATTCTTGACATACTTCAATTTTCCGTTGAGAGGAAGAATCAGTTTTTCTTAACCACCCTAATATACATGAGGTATTCCACGTGAATCCGATAGACTTTTTCCCTGACCCTCGACAATTCGATTTAAAAAAAATCTGCTTCCATTGACTCTAAAAGGCATCCTGATTTTTTTTTTCATTTTTCGAAACAACCCTTAGTCAAAGTTTTTTTTCCGAAAAAAACGCCCCGATTTAAAAAGCTGAAAAAATTCCCAAAAATGCGTGATTATGTGTAAAAATTTTCAAGCTATCACCCGCAGTGGAAGTATGATTTTTTCTGTGCTGAATACGACTTCAATTGAAATTAATACCAGAACTTTTTGACTGCTAACGAAAAAATCATACTTCCACTGCGGGTGATAGCTTGAAAATTTTTACATATAATCACGCAGTTTTGGGATTTTTTTTCAGATTTTTAAACGCGGGCGTTTTTTCGGAAAAAAAACTTTGACTAAGGGTTGTTTCGAAAAATGTAACAAGAACCCAGGCTGTCTATTCGAGTCAATGGAATCAGATTTTTTTAAATCGAATGGCGGGGGTCAGGAAAAAAGTCCAACGGATTCACGTGGAATACCTCATATACTATATATATATATATATATATATATGTGTGTGTGTGTGTGTGGGTATATGTTCTGAATTGGCTGGTTTTATCATCAAAAGAGAACAGGCGCCACGTAGTCCAAGCGCGACCATAGACGAGCGTTGCATGCGGTGTTAAGAATCTGACTCTCGTATTTAGTACAGGACACGGTCCGTTGACTGGCATCATAATTGCGAGTATATACGTGGCCTTACATATGTATGTATGGGGATGTAGAAGCAATCTGAGAACGCGTTTATTATAGTTATGAGGCATTCTGGACTAGGATATAACACACATTACGACGGTATAAGCTGGAAGTTCAACTATATGGAGATGCCAGATCAAGTTTTACCAAGTCGAGATTTGCTTTTTTTTCTCTCCCTCCCGTCAATTAGGTATAATACCGGTACGCTTATTGCTCATATCCAGTATGTCATTAGTACAAGAACAAATGATCGTAAGCGATTGCAAGTATCAAGTGTTGAAATTGAATTAAAATGTACTTTTAAGCCTTCCTTTATTGAGCCAAGTAACGTATTGTCACGCTGAACATTCAGGAATTCGATGTTTATGTGGCAGGAAGAGAAGGGAAAATGGCCCCACAGCGTAAAAATTGATAACGGCAGTTGATAGAAGTTTCTTGATTGTATCTATTAATTAAATTTGAGGGGCTTCTACTTTGTTGGGCCAAAAAATGTTCGACGTTTTACAATTTTTGTATGCGAAAATATTAAATATGGAATGTTGAAATTTGGAATGTTAAGTAAGCGGTCTTTATCGACCATGATATTATTTTTTTTTAACTTTAAATTAAGTTTGTACATACAACATTGTGCATAAGCCGAACTAGAATGACGAAAAAAAGTTACAAAATAAATGGTGAGCGATCGAAGGGAAAGTTTAGATTTTTTACCAAAAATGTTTGCAGTTTTTTGTTCATGAAATCAAAGCGTTTTAATATTTTTGGATAATTCTAGTTCAACTAATGGATACGTTCATTGTACACGTGCCTGCCAAATTTTATAACGATTGCTCATTTCGGGCGTGTGAGAGCACTTTCGGAAACTTGGAAAACGTGGTCTCGAGAGAAACGCGTTTGAAGCTAAACTGATGTTTATGTGCGAATAAAATGAAAAGTTTCATACTTAAAAGTTTCATTATAAAATGAAAAGTTTCATACACCTAATCTGCTATGGCGGGACCATAGAGCACAACTTCTTCTCTCTCAAAAATTCCCCATACAGGAAAATAATTTCTTTTGCCCAACAAAGTAGAAACCTCCATATAAAAAAAAAAGCCGAACAACGAAATAATGGTTTTTATACATAACTTTCGAAGCCTACTACTCCACGAGTAGTCGCATTAGTCGAAATCCAAGGTCCAATTATGAAATCGCATCGCACTTTCATTTTCGCGAGTTTTGATGAGTATCTCGATCTCTTTAAATTGCGTAAAAAATCGTCCGGGTATCCTTGTACAACGCGCCAGGACTAATTAGTTGCGGAACTCGTATGCCTAGGCCATTACGTCCGAACGAAGACGAATCGTCCGAACAGTAATTTCAATCATCATAATTGATCGCTTAACGGTGTTAATTGATGATTTTTTCAATCGATCGTCGAAACAAACGGAGTATTCCGTGGGCAAGGGATACGCGAGGATTTCTCGCGTTGAGAGAATCCTCGCGAAGAAGCCCAGGCATAAGCCTCGGGTTAATAGGTCGAGGTCGATCCTCAGAGCGCTTCGATGATCTTTGCAAAACTCCTTTGCCCCTTTTACGAACGATTGGGGTGCTCGAAAGAAAAATTTCTCTCGCAAATTAATTTCGATCGCCAACAAGAGTTTGTTCCTCAGCCTTTCCATTTTCTATGATCCTCCAACTAGCGGGTTTCATGTAGCACACTACCACCGAGTAGTCAGATAGTTTGGGAAAAGAAAGAAGTTTTGATGACTCTGCAAACTCTATATCGCATTTACGAGTTGACCACCAACGACGTGACGACCGTTCGCCATTCTTGTTACCGAGTACGAGACATCAGCGCGACTTTTGTCTCCTTCCTATGTCCGTCTTTCTCCTTTATCATACTATATGAATAGAATCGTCATTCAGACATCGTTCGAGATCCCTTTCAAGCCAGTTAACATTCCCTCTCTCACTCTCTCTCTCTCTCTCTCTCTCTCTCTCTCTCTCTCTCTCTCTCTCTCTCTCTCTCTCTCTCTCTCTCTCTCTTTCTCTCTCTCGCCACGAAGTATCTACGTACATCTATAAAAGTCCTATAAATCGTGACTCACAGCCCGAGCCACGAGTTTGAAGAAGGAAACGAAAATATTATCGTAAGGATTGAACTTTCGATCGTGAAAAATTATTTTACGCTCGAGCAATAAAAGCAATTCGTATATCTTCAGTTCTTTACCAATCGATGGGTGCCCAAATTTTAGTCGCATGTGAGAAAATCGATACATCGATCACAAATTGCCCTCAATATGAATGCTGAATATTGCCAATTGAATTCTATTTGCTTACTTGACCACCTGCGAAAAATCTACCCACGCATAAAGTATTTTATCAGTCACTGGATATGTAAAATTTCTCTATCATGTAGCACTCGTCGCGATTTATTTCCGTGGGGCGGAAAATCCGCCGTGGGAAGCAGAGAATTGTTGATAAAAATAAATGAGAAAAAGGTACCGCCGCCTGAGTGGTGGCGTTTCGAAAAAGTTAAGAGTACACGCGTATTTCTCTACATGTGATTGTAGGAAGGCTTTTGTTCTCGCATATTCGTTTATTCAGTTCTCAGGCTATACGTGTGTAGATACAAAGAAATTTAACCACCGAGGACTAATTGCGAAGGTCCCGAGGCATCTTTTGACGGGTGCAATCGAACCGGCCGCGCAGTCAGAAACAGCAAAAACGAGAGAGGGAGAGAGAGAGAGGGCCACTTCGGCGTGGGTGGGAATGAGTTACGCTAAAAGGAGCTCGACGGACTAGTCCAGTCATTTCGTCCGAAAAAAAGGCAAATAAAAGAAAATGAATTTGCGCTTCTAATTTTTTAATATGTTGTAGGGGATACCTAGAAAAGCTTAACTTGAGATTGTCGACCAAGCTTTCCTAGGAGCTTTCGCCGCCATCTTGGAAAACGCTTAAAATTTGTTTTTCGGCAATAACTCGGCTATCCGATGAGATTCGAAAATTTTTGTAAGACACTTTTTGTAGCTTTCTTTGTGCTCTACAATAACGCCTGAATCATTTTTAGCGTATCATGCATCGTTATCGAGATATCGATCGATAAAGTCAAAAATTTAGGACACAATTTTTGTTTTTTCCTTTTTTTTTCTTTGGGTCTTAATAAATATGAAAAATTGTGGAATTCAAACTTGTAGAGCATATTCAGACCTACAATTTCCTTCTTGGATTTTTTTATGTTGGACAAAAATTACGATCTCCAGCGCGCCGCAAAGTCGGTGAATCCACGCTCAGCGTCGAGCGCGCTCAAGTTAGTATATCGTATCGTGTTGAGTTTTTGCTGTGCGTAGTGTAAATCGAGGGTTCCGATATTCTGGGCAAAAATTTCGATATCTAGTTGGCTGTAAACTCGTTATAACGGAGTTCTTTCTATAACATCGGCAAGTCGAAGTTCATTAACACTCTCGAGAAAAATCCAGAGCTACGGTCATCGGTGGAATTATTCAAACAAGAAAAGGTCGATCCGGAGGTTCTCACTTGCGCGGGAGAGCAATTCCTTATCGCCCTATATGGTGGTGATAAGCACGAGAAGTCCATAAATATTTTGCGATTCCATCGCTTCGCAAAATCAATGACAGCGAATAAAGTGAATCACCTCTCACTACTCCCGCCAACCAAAAGCGCTGTGCGTCAACACATTTTCCGGACGTATCTCCAAGTTCAAACCTGGCTCGGATTTTTCAAGGATCCACAAGGATGGGGTTGGCGACAGACCAATCGAGGGCTCGAACCAATCACCAGCACCGCCGAACCCGCTCCGCCTGAACTATTAAAGCTCATTTCCTGTAAGTGTAAAGGAAATTGTGAGGCCGCCTGTGGGTGCAGAAAAGCGGGAATCAGTTGCTCCGTTATTTGCATGCACTGCAGTGGGCAAACATGCAGTAACGTCGCCAGAGTCGACATTTTGCTTGACGACGACGACGACGATGTCTGTAACGATGATGATGACGATGCTCTCATCGAATCAGCATCATTTCCAACGTTTCAACAGACACAACAACTCGAAGAGTTTACGGAGGACGAAGATCTTCAGCCTGGACCATCCAAGCGAAAAAAGACATGAAAAAAGTCCATCGTTCGTGTCTCGAGTGCAGAAAAAAATATTTTTCTTTCCGTTTATTTTGTTTTGTTTATTTTGTATTGTAAAAAAATAATATTTTTTACTGCACAAACAAATTATTTGTTTAATAAATTACTATTGTGTGATCCTTAATTTGTTGCTCTATGTACTTATTTTTTATCCCATCAATTTCCTGAACAATTTCCCATTCGATTCGACATCCAGACACAACCGAGCGAGCAGCTCGCTCGACGCTGAGTGTGGATTCACCGACTTTGCGGCGCGCTGGAGATCGTAATTTTTGTCCAACATAAAAAAATCCAAGAAGGAAATTGTAGGTCTGAATATGCTCTACAAGTTTGAATTCCACAATTTTTCATATTTATTAAGACCCAAAGAAAAAAAAAGGAAAAAACAAAAATTATGTCCTAAATTTTTGACTTTATCGATCGATATCTCGATAACGATGCATGAAACGCTAAAAATGATTCAGGCGTTATTGTAGAGCACAAAGAAAGCTACAAAAAGTGTCCTACAAAAATTTTCGAAATCTCATCGGATAGCCGAGTTATTGCCGAGAAACAAATTTTACCCCTTTTTTCAACATGGCGGCGAAAGCTCCTAGGAAAGCTTGGTCGACAATCTCAAGTTAAGCTTTTCTAGGTATCCCCTACAACATATTAAAAAATTAGAAGCGCAAATTCATTTTCTTTTTTGAATGTACGTAATGACTGGACTAGACGAGCTGCGGTTCGACCGCGTCTCGATGGGGACGCGCGCAGACCGGATCTGAACTAAATGAAGACTTTCGCCCGGCGCTTTATGTCTTTGCAACGCCATTAAACGATTTTCAAGAGTCTGGGAATGGCAGGAAAAAACGTCAATTTATCGAGTGTAAAATACTTTCAGTTTCCTGGTCGAAAAAGCTTCGAATTCATGTAAATACCTTATCCTTGATACTTTCATTGGGTCCTGGGTCACTCAAAGCGACCGAACGGTGGAAAAATCGTGATAGGTAAAAACGCCAACTGCAGTGCGCTTGCGTAGTGAGCAAGACGAAACAATGAGGAAGTCATTTGCAATCTCCAGATTTTTGAGGTTTTTAATTGGAAATGCTCCAATCGGAAGATAAAATTCCGAATATCAAAAAATGGGGAACCGAGGAATATAGGGGAGAGGCCCCATATATCGGATCCTTTTATTTCAAATTGGAAAAAAGGATACAATTACTTACCAGGAACATCACTTGAGTGTCCGTCTTCGATTTTGTTGAAACTCATATATGCGATGAAACATTGAAAGCTATTAGACACGTATTTTTTTCATCGACGGAAAAAAGGTTATCAGGAGGGAAACAACCCCCAATGAAAAGCGTGCCACCCCTTCATTTTTTTTCAATTCTTATATAGTTGATTTTTCACCGCTTGACATTAGAAGAATTTTGGTTTTTGTTTCGTTCAGATTGATTGACTGCTTGAAAGTGAAACTGCAAACCTCCCCTCGGCACGCCTTTCTTTGAGAGGTGGTCCCCCCTCCCACTTAAAACCGTTTTTCCGCAGGAAAAATATTCGCGTGAAATAGTTTTCACTTCTTTATTACATATACGAGTTTCAAGTAAATTGAAGGTGGACACTTAAATAATGTTTCTTGTAAGATGATTTCAGCTTGTTAAATGATGCTTCTTCCCTACTCGCGATAACTATGTACAAGGTATCCGATAAGCCTTTGATAATACTCAGCCTGGTGGCCTGTCGGCATACCAAACATTTACACCGCCAAAAATCTCATGGTTTGATAATGTTGTTTTTAAGCAGAGTTACGCGTAATTCTATTTATAAATACGAATGCTAATTCATTCACATCGTGATTTTCATGTGAATATAAATACAAATTCATTCATACTTCACTTATTTATATTCACATGCATGCATACAAATACAATTGTAGGCACAAATATTTTGAACATACAAATAAATTCACAGAAAAAATGGTGAATATTCACAAGAAATGTGAATATTTACAAAAAATCCTGTGAATTACAAAAAAATTCACATAAAAATCTGTGAATGCAAATGTATTTACAAAAACTTGTAGATACAAAAAAATTTACAAAATAAGTTGCGAATTTTTTCGTATTTAAGACAAATTAAAATCAAATTCACAATGATTCGATTAAAATGTACACCACAAGTGTGGTCTTACGTTACGTAAGAACTCACTTGTAGTGTAAATTTTAATATAATTGTTGTCAATTGGATTTTAATTTTCTTCAACTTGAGGAAATTCACAACTCATTTTGTGAATTTTTTTATATTTATAATGTAATATTTGAAACTCACAACTTTTTTTGCAAAAAATGATTTGCCTCGACGCAATGTTTTCTCTCAAAATACGTAAGAACTCACTTTTGGTGTCATTTTTAATCTAATCATTGTGAATTTGATTTTAATTTGTCTTAACTACGAAAAAATGCACAACTTATCTTGTTAATTTTTGTGTATTTACAATTTTTTGTGAATACATTTGCATTCACAGATTTTTCTGTGATTTTTTTTTTAATTCACAGGATTTTTTGTAAATATTCACATTTTTTGGTGAGTATTCACAATGTTTTCTGTGAATTAATTTGTATGTTCAGAATGTTTGTGAATACAATTGTATTTGTAGTCATATTTACAATAAGTGAAGTATGAATAAATTTCTATTTATATTCACATGGAAATCACGATGCGAATAAATTCGTATTCGTATTTATGAATACAATTACGCCCAACTCTGCTTTTAAGTGTGTCAACAAACAATGTGTTATCTATGTATATTAGTTTCTGTGCTAGATCCTACTGATAAGTAGGCCTTCCACGTATAAAAAACAGACTTTTGATGGCAGTTACTTTCGATCTAAAATCAGTGAACTTACTAGGATTTAGGTTTCAACTGTTTGTTATAAAACTTTAACCTTTCGGCATGAAAATAAAACGAAAAAAGGGGAAACGCGCACTGCCACACTCGCCAATTTGTTAAAATAAAAAATAAAGCACATTTTGAAAGAAATTGCAACATTCTTACTCCCTTGCCATAACATTCTGCTGTGCTGCTATAACTTTTGTTCCACAAAGTACTCGAGCAATATTTATACCATTTCGGAATTCCAATGAAACGAGAAATGTTGCAAGATATGTGTTCTACAATTTTGTCCATGCCCAACAATTAAACTTTGATAAAGAATAATTAAAGCAACCCCTTCCCAAACATGAGTCCTTTATTCCCTACCGAAAATAGCTTTTCATCGGACGTCTGTTGTTGTGGTTGATCGTACGACTTATCAGTAACTTTTAGTAAAACAAATTATTTAAATAAGACATTATTCATAGACATGAAGGTTTGCGTTACGACACGATTTTAGAAGAGCTAGTAATAGCAACATTTCTGCATGTTCAAGATTTTTTATTTAAAACATGCGCGCAATTTTACCACGGAAAGTTGACAGCTTTCCATACGAAATGTCAGTTAAGGGCAGAAGTCACTGTGCAAGAACTTGCACAGTAGCTTTCCCAATTTCCCTAAGCAAAATTTGAAAAAAAATTGTATTGTTTTTCATAATTCTTGAAAGTACATATATGTAAAAATATGTTGGCAATATTTTTATTCACAAGTCGGAAAATTGACGGAGTTACAGTCACTTTAGTGAGAACAAGTAACACGACCGGTTAGTGCCCTCAGTCCCTACAGGTGTGGCATCGTTCACAATAGATGGAGGGCAGGCCCTTATTATTTTGTCAAATATAATGATGATGAAGAACCGCCATATCCTCCGCGATTAGATACTTTAATGTAAGTATCAATATTCTAGAAAAAACATAACTTTTTTATAAAAAAAAAACGGAACGCAACTTTGAAAACAATTTTTATGTTGACATTTTTGTAATCGCAGTGACTAAGGTTGGACGTAGCCGATTTTTTAAAATGTTGATGGTTACTGTTTTTAAAGACTGCCTGGACACAAAAAGGGCCTTAAAAATCGAAAAATTGTTGAAACTGTTGGCGTTAAAAAAAAAGAAACGGCTACGCATAACGTTAGCTACATTTGTAAACATATCGATGAATTAATGGCTTTTATTAAAAGATAACCTTTCATAAAGATATCGATGGGACAATGAAGAGAATGTTTTTATCGTCGTCAAATCAAGGCATATATCTCGGTTCATTTTAAAGATTTTTTCATAAAAATTGGTATAATACCAGATGAATCAATACTTTACAAAATGAATATAAACCCGATCCTTTCATAATTCGTTATGTCGATAAAAAAACATCGCAATTATTGACGACAAAGCACCGGTCACGTAGCGTAATAGAGGGGCGGAGGGGGTTTGGCCAGGCGTTACGGTCCTGGTACGTAAGGGGGGTGGTAAAAAATTGGCAAAATTGGCCTTCCGTAATTTGTGTACGCCCCGTTCTGAAGTGCAGTGTTGAGCACTAAATGAATGATCAACTGAATACTAACGTAGATTAGATTTTGATCAAAAGTTTCAAAAATACATATGAGGGGATCAGTCACTAAAGTTCAGATGATAAAAAAAATACTTATGCTATAAAATACGTATGCTAAAAAATACTAACAATAAATAAAAAAACTTCCATAGCGAAAGTACATACTCCAGAGATACAAAAACCCTATGCAACAGGAAAACGGGGCAAAAATGCTTTTCTTCTCGAAAACTATAAAAGATCGTAGAACACACATGGGAGTCAGTCGGATAGGCGTTCATACGAGGCGTCTTGATTTTCTTTCGGAC
>OX632358.1:17766919-18021038 GCA_951751655.1 Ophion costatus | reverse complement strand
GAATATTCGAATCTTGCATCGTTCAGCCAGTGGTCAACCACCCCGGGCCGATAAAGTATATACGTATACTTCTGTATGGGACTTTCCATACCAATGGATCGTCAAAGTCTTGCGAATTTTATCCAGGCTCGTTCGATACATCCGGAACATTAGCGAGCTGATTAACATGTTTTTGACCGCTCGATTGAAAGGTTGAAAAATTGTATCATCTTCGCTACCGTGTGAGATACAATATTCCAGACATGTAATACTTTGTGTGTGATAATTTTTGAAATTTTGAAAACTACAAAAATCGCAAGCTGCAAAAAGAACGCTTTTCGAGAAAAAAAAACAATTTCAAGAATTTGTTATTAAGTAATGGGAAAACATTTTTTTAAATCATCCAACTATGTGATAGAACATGTTACAAACTATGCTCTGTCCGAACTTGGAGTGAATCGTACGAATAGATTTTGAGATACTACTTATTACACCGTTTTAGAAAGCAGCTTCGAGGATAACGCAAAATAAAATAGGGTAATCGCAGCGGTTTGCCGTGGTGACCCTTCGCAAAAATCGTCATAACTCGGTCAATTTTTTTTAATGATTACAAAATCTCCGTTGGAAATTAAAGTTCGGTCCCTAGGCTACGAAACTATGCGATAAAAAGATCGTGTTTTTGAATTTTCAAAATTAAGTCAGCTGTGCAAAATTTTAGCTCGATTGGAGGTTGGGCATTTTCGGAACTCCCAATTCGATTTGTCAGCGCGACACTTGATTTTCGAAATAAATTTACTGCCCTCGCACGGATCGCCCCGTACACATTCAAAACGAATGCTAAAGGCCAGAGGAACACATCTCTCCTATCGTTTTACGTATAAAACGAGCCGAGGATAAGCCCCTTTGACTTTTAATAGTCACCATATATTCGAATAAATGCGGAAGCGAATTTCTCGCGCGATCGTTCAGCGTATAGGCACATACACGCCGTGTATGCCAGCGCCAGAAAACACTTATCCGTTCTGTTGTACCGGTAATACCCGAAAGACTCGAACAACCGGAGTCTCCGTCCAGTTTCGTATATACGCGATGGACCAGTCAAGGGATCTTATGATATAGCGCTACTTATACTGAAATAGGGAGCTAAGGAAAAAAAATTATGGCACCCGAGTTAGATTTTCAAGTTGATTGATCGAAACTGTTTTGCTATATGTATACCATTGATGCGGATACTGTGAAGACACGTATTAACGCTATAAATTTAGATACATACATACATACATACATATATATACATATATGTATATGTATGTGTATATATATATATATATATATATATAATATATATATATATATATCTGTATGTATGTATGTATGTATGTATGTAAGTATACAGGGTGGTGCGAAAAGTGACGTTCAAAGTATTCAAAAGTATTATTTTATTTCTCATTTTTGTATGCCTACTTGCTCGCGATTCTTTTGTTAACTACTTGATCGTTTTGAGCTGAACGGTTAAGCAATAAATAAATTACCAACTAAAGGCTAATGTAAATTCCTCACGTTCTCATCAAAAGTTCAAAAAGGGGTTCGAGAGGATCGGTCACTAAAGTTAAGATGATAAAAGAAATACTTATACTAGGTCTAAATGCCTCGGGCTTGCTTTCAGAAACGTTCACGAGGAAAAGTACACACATAAAAGAGAACATTTTTTTTAAACGCATGCAACAGGTAAACTTGAAAAAATTAACAAATGATTTTTTTTTTGAATACTAAAAAAGATCGTAGAACATACATGGAGGTGACTGGGAAAGGTATTGATACGAGGTATCTAGATTTTCCTCTTGGACGTCACTTTTCGAGCCACCCTGTATATATATATATATGTTATCGAGATAACCGAAAAAAAATAATTTGAATAAAAAATCATTTTTTGTTCGTTAAATTCCGCACAAATTAAAACAAACCGTTTCAGGCCTGACGGAGCCAAATTGGAAATCACAAAATCATTAATAGCATTATTGGAGATTAAAATGATAGAAGTCTTATGAAAAAAATTAAAAAAAGTCATAAAAAATATGATTTGTTCGAAAAAAAGAAGGAAAAATAGCCCCACGATTTAAGACTAGTCTTAAAACCCACAAAATGGGTCACTCCATTTTAGAGAATTTTTTGAAAATAAACGAAAAGTGGCAATCATTTTTTTTATAGTTTTCACTTTAGAAGCAAAAAAAACGATGACATCGATAATTCACAATTTTTCATATTTTTAACAAAAGCATGATTCAAAATAAAAAAATGTTTCGATGACATTTGTCGAGAACTCATTTAGTTCAGGAGTTATCGGCGTTTAAATGTTTCCAAAACTTCCGAAATCGGTATTTCTTGGAAAATTGTAACTCCTAAAAGAGAAAAGATAGAAATCGAAAAATTGGTGTGCATATTCCTTTCATGGGGTACAATTTTATAAAAATAATCTGGAAACCTCAAAGTGGTGGGGGTCACGGGCTAGGTGAAATGGCGTGGAATGCCCCATATATGTATGTTCAATAAACCCGGGTCAACTGATGTCAATCACGTAAATGCAGCTGTGCCCACTCCAGCGAATAGAAATAACGATCGCAAAATACTCGACCACCTCATCCCGATTCCTTCTCTCATGTTTCCATATTTCTTTCTAATCTTCCAGAGTGCCCGTCCAAGAAACGATGTAGTTTTGAAAAATCGGCTCGACGGGTCGGAGCAAAAAATAATTTAAAACGTGCAGCAGCTATGAAAAATATTTGTGCTCGACCTTGGGACAACTTGGGACGAGTTACATGGTCGGCGTTTTCGAGCCGATGAATTGGACGCGTTAATTTTTCTTAATTGAAACGTTCGGGATGGGTATCTCGGTGTACGCGCAAGAATTGCTCCCCCGAGGTTCCGTTTTCTTTACTGTTTGTATTCGTCAGAGCGCTGAAAAAAAACTTGACGTTCTCTCGTTATTCGCGTTGCAGGAACGATCGGTGATGTGACGAAGCTCGATCGCGTGAGGCGCATAAGCAAGGAAACCGCCGGTACGCTGGACGACAAACTTGGCGAGCGTCCAATCCGATTTTTAACGTTTTTTACTTACTTTTTTTCTCCGTTTACAGTTAAATTGAGACTTTATTCTTAGCGATTCGATCGAACTGATTCGATTATTTTTTAACGGTTGATGCGGGAACGATATTTGACGCAAAATCTTTTTGACAATTTTGTAAGAGTTTTTTTTATCGATAATTATTTTAAATGACCATTTCCACATAATCTTACTTGTTTTAAATGTCGACTATGTATTTTGATGAATTGACTAAAATGGAGTTTTATGAGAGGGAAATAATACGAAATGTTATGAAATTGATAATAATTAACGGAGCTAAATTATCTCGATAAATAATGCATTAAGCTATTTATTTTACAATTTTAGTAAATTTTGAGGAAATGAGATTCTAAAATAAATAGCTTAATTTTTTTTATTATTCTTCGAAGTCATTTAACTCCGTTACTTACTAAACGGAGATAAACTGCTTCGAAAAATAATGCAATAGGCTATTCGTTTGAGGAGTGATTTATTTTAGAATTTTAGTAATCTTTTACGAAAGCAAATTCTGAAAGAAATTGTTTTTAGATGTTTCGAAGCCATTCTCTGTTGTTTACTGAACAGAGCTAATCGACTTCAGAAAATAATGCAATCATCTGTTAATTTTCTTCAACGACATAAACCATTCATTTCAGAAGCAATCTATTTTTAAAATCCAGTAAATTTCGACGAAATGAAATTCCTCAATAAATTGTTTAGTTTTTATCGTTTGACGAAGTCATTTATCACCGTTATTTACTAGACGAAGCTAAACGACTTCGAAAAACTATGCAATAACTAATTGATTCCCGTATATCAATGAGCTATTTATTTAACAATTTTAGTACGTGTTGGCGAAATGCAATTCTAAACTAAACACTTTAATTTTTTTATATTATTTCAGATATGAAATACGCTATTTGTTTGAAAGCTATTTCCTTTATACTTCTAGTAAATCCTGACGAATTGAAATTCTAAAATAAATATTATTCATTCGTCATTACGTTTCGAAGTCATTTAGCTCCATTGTGTACCAAACGGAGCTAAATGACTTCTAAAAATAATACACTAAGCTATTGTAGAATCTTAATAAATCTTAACGGAATAAAATTCTAAAATAAATAAAGCTTCATTTGGTATCATTTTTTAAAGTTTTTTAGCTCCGTTATTTTCTAACTTGTAACATTCACCTATCATAGAATTTCATTTTCGACGTCTAGTCAAAATACACACTACCTTTAAGGTAATCATAATTACTTCGCAATTATTATTTAAATGAAAGATATATACATATATATATATATATATATACTCGTATATATATATATATATTAGGGCGTTTCAAAAAAAAATTTTTTTTAAATTTTCTTCCAAACAGGTTTAAAAGTTTCATTCAGGTATACAAAGCCGCCAGTTAAAATTTAAGATTTTAACATTGACATTAAGGGGTGGCGCATCGCCATTTTCGATTTCCCATAAGAATAACATAGGAAACATTTTCTTTGCTGCTTCTGATTCTTATAACTAGCTAACAAAGCATCGTACTAAAAATCTCAATACATATTTTTGTAGGAAATTGAACGCTCTACAAAAAAGGTCTCTTGTCAATATTTCGTAAAACTAACTGTATAAAAGTTACAGCCTGTCAAAAGTTGAGTTACCTATAATTTGACCTTTTTTTAAAATATTACAGCGAATGGTCCATGGTTAACGTAAACTCAGAATTACTAGAAAATGATAAATACTTTAAGATTAATTATAATATATAAGAATAATTACGAACAAAAATATTCATCACTAACGCAGGAGCATTAACCAGTTTTGTGGCCAACAAATGTGACTTCAGTGGGTTAGTAGAACGTCACGCCTCCACTGACTGACGAACGAACTAACTACACTAGTAGTCATGTATAACTCCATCTAGTAGAAAAAGAATGGTACTACTGACACAGTGTAAAAATAATCATATTCATCAATCGTTAAATAAATAAGAAAGATTCCTCAACGAATATTTGGAATTATACATACAACATTTTCGAAACGTATTTGAAGTAAGAATAATTATAGAATACAAATTTGACGTGTAGAAATAATAAGTTTATTTATTTTTTTATTTTTTTTTCAAAATAAAGAAAATTGAAAAATTACAGAGCAAAGGGGGTAGCCGGTTAAGGGGGGTCTGACGGCCCCCACCGAGTTTGATCGAATCGACCCAAAAACCTGAAAGAGGGCTGAAAAACAAAATTTTAGAGATATTTTTTAACCCCCTAAACCCTTATGAAAACACCATAATCGCAAAAAATGCGTTTTTTTGATGTTTAATTTTTTTTTGAGCTTTCAAATGCATTTTAAAGCGGTTTTAACACAACCAAAATTTTGTTTCAGATGTGTAGACATGCCCTGAATTTTTCCAGATTTTTTCGTAAAGTTAAATCATGTGCAACATAATTTTAATGGCAAAAAAACCGTAAAAAATCGTCATTTTTTGTATTTAATGCTATGGTTTTTATTGACGTATTAATGGTAAAAAATCGTGCACCATAGCATAGAAAGCTACTATCTTCCTCTACAAAATGACGCTAATTGGGCTCAATTCGGTCGTCTCTAGCGTCCGAAAATCAAACTTGAATAAATTCCGTTTTTATAATTTGAGCATTTTCAGTTACGAAAATGACACAAAATCATATTTTTCAATTATTTTTTTTAATAAAAGTACATTTTGGGGTTTCTGAGGTCGCCGATTACAAATTTGATGTCAAAAATTAGTTTTGTCACATGACAGCTGTCAAAACGAAGAAAAAATATTTTAATTTTTGAAATTTTTTAAAAAAGCTATGGGAACGATATTAATAAGGATTTTTTAGGTCGCTGATTATAAATTCATTCTTATACACGAATTTTTAATCGTAACAGCTGTCAATAGTTATATTAACAAACAAAAAATTACGTATTATTCAGAAAAAAAATTTGGAATTCCCCGACTAAACTGTCACCTGGCGGAGAAAATCCCAACTTGTACCTTATTAAGCCACGTACCCGAGTGCCTAAGGCCACCGTACCCACGTGGGCCTTAGGCTCGTATGCCCCTCCGCACGGTACTGCGCATGCCCACTACGCACTGACGCATCGAGAACCCCGCTCCACGCGGTCTCTCTTTCTCTCTGTGTTCAGCCGCCGTCCAGTACACACGTCATGCGACGCGCTCTGCTCCGTTAAACAAATCTATTTGTTTTGTTAACAGCGTTTTTTTAATTTATCGTTTAACCTGCCTATCTCAACACGAAGTGATTGAAGCAGTATTCTAAGGTGAGTTTGAATATCAATTTAAATATCAATCAACATAAAAATTGATTTATAATCATAACCTCAATCTACAATCGTTTGCCTCATAGTCGACTTGAAATCGTACAGAAGGTGGCCGTCAACTTCAAGTTGTTGTTTAGTTCACTCACATGAAAAGAATTAAAAAAAAGCAAAAAAAAAACAAAACTAAGACGAAACGATATTTCAATAAAAAAATGATTTGGAATACAATAATTTATTTCTGTTTTGTTTACCGATGTTTTCAACATTTTTTTTGTTTTGATTTACAATTTTTAATGTACTTTCGATTTTCGTTACTTTTGTTCTATTTGTTTTTTTAATTATGGTTTTTTTTTATTCCGGGTTTCAGTTACTTTTTTCATTTTTTTCAAAAAAAAAAAATAATTTGTTAATCATAATAAAAAAAATAACAATGTTCTTTTTTTTTCTTTAGGAAAAACTGTGCGATGCCACCGAAAAAACGAAAATGTACGGCTGGTGAAAGGTGCATAAGATGCAACAGATTGTTGCGTTATGATACCGGAAAACAGAAGTCCATTTCTTCAGATGATGACGTACACTTATATACTAAACTACTAGGTAAACGAGTAGAGAAAGGTGACGTTTTATGTCATCTGTGTCGTTCCGCAATCGCTAAATCCCGAACGGTTTCACCATCGACGAGCAGTGATTCTGATCCTGAAGAAAATCTTCAGTTGGATTTTAATCCCGAAGAAAATCCTCTGCCAAACGTCAATCCCGAGGAAAATCCTCTGCCAGATGTTGATCGCGAACAAAATTCTGTCGATCCTGTAGAGAGACATTCATCAACACTCTCCAATTTGACAGTATCAGATGACACAGAACAATCTTCGGAACAGTCTTCGCAACAATTGTCACGGTCGGAGTCTGGATCTTCCACAGGACAGTCATCACAATCTTCTAAGGACCCTCCTTACGTTCTTCGTCCAAGAGAACCGGACTATGAAATGATCGAGATGCCTTTCAACAGAGTTACCGCGACTCACGAATGTTGTTGCGTATGTCTTACTCCAATTACGACATCTCCGGTTGTTCCGTTTAAAGCGAGGTTACAGGTATTTATAAGTTCACGAATTTTCATTCCAAAAGGCAATCGCTGTTGTCCTGTACATCTTATCAGTGAACGTATGTACGTTGACGAAATTTCAAACTTGAAAATATTTTCGAATACTTGTACTATCAGTTCTCAAGAGTTGGCATTATTTTTGGATGCACTGTCCAAAAAATGCGACAACAGTATTTTAGACAGAGTAGATGATTACAATTTATCGGCAGAGCGCATAAAATCGCTAACTGGATACACAGTTGCAGAAATCAAGACTCTAAAAAACATGTTGGTCACTTTGCGAAATTCTCAAAATCGCAGTATTAATCAAGCTCTTTTAATATTCCTTTTTAAATTAAGAACTGGAAATTCCAACACAATCACTGCGTCAATTTTCGATATCAAATCTGAACAACTAGTATCTGCTTATTGCAAATCGGTTTTGGATTCATTCGCGAAAGACGTCTTTCCACTTCGTTTCGGAGCTCGGGCATGTTCTCGCGAAGATTTAATTGCTAATCACACGTCGCCTTACGTAAAAAAATTACACGGATTTGAAGATCGCCTGCTCTTGATTGCTGATGGTTCATACCTTCGACACCAAAAAAGTAGTAATAATTGTTACCAAAAAAAATCTTTCTCTGGTCAGAAAAAGTGTCCACTCTGTAAACCCTTCACAGTTTGTGCCACAGATGGATATGTAATAGATGTTTACGGACCGTACGAAGCAATTGTGAATGATGCGAAAATCTTACAACATGTACTAAGTGATCCGAACGGCTTGAGATCAATCCTCAAAAAAGGGGATGTTTTTATACTTGACAGGGGGTTCAGAGACGTCAAAGATTGGTTAGAATCTCAAGGGTTCGTTGTGTTGATGCCAGCGTTGAAAGGCAAAAGAAAGCAACTTCCAACAAATGAAGCAAACGAAAGTCGATTTGTTACGAAATTGAGGTGGGTGGTAGAGGCTGTCCACGGTATAATCGGTAGTAAATTCAAACTCTTGCATAATCAGTTTAACAACAACATGTTGGATTCAGCGATGCTTTATTGCAAAGTAGCGAATTTTTTGGTTAATGAGTTTGGAAAAAGACTGAATTGCGATACCGATTTACAAGATCAAATTGCCGAGCAAATGTTGAAAAGAAAAGACGTTGACAATTCTTTAGCGAAAGTTGTGGAAGAACAAAACTGGAATAGGAAGAAAAGGATCTTCAAACCGTTAACATCAAATGACGTATTAGACTTTCCGGAAATGACAGAGCAAGATTTGAAGATCCTTTTCACTGGCTCGTACCAGTTATCGCAAACTGTTTCATACTTAGCTGAAATGTATACCGAAGAAGGACTTTTGAATATGCAATACTTGTTGGAGGACGATACCATTTTGAAATGTGAAGTTAAATCAAGACATATAAACAAGAAAGTATACAGATGTTACGTTCAGTACGACCCTAACAGTATTGGATATAACGGTATAAAAAACTACGTATGTGATTGTGCAAATGGGCTAAGAACTGTTGGTTGCTGTGCCCACGTTGCAACAATCATTTACTTTTTAAGTCATGCACGGTATTTGTCCAAAATCATCCGCCCAGCTCAAATTCTAACGAATCTATTTCACGTTGATAATGTCGAACCTGTTATTGAAGAACACAGTGACGAAGATTAACAACATAACAATCATGTTGCAATGTATGTATTACTTGTGTCTGTTTAATGTATATATTAGATGAATGTATGTAATATTATTATAAATAAATAGATTTTTTAAAATACAATGACTTTTAATTATTGAAAAAACCGAAATAGCAAATACCATTTTCATTTGATGACATGTGTAATTTTTTTTTTTTGTTAGCTGTTTGACATCAAATTTGTAATCGGCGACCTCAGAAACCCCAAAATGTACTTTTATTAAGTAAAATAATTGAAAAATATGATTTTGTGTCATTTTCGTAACTGAAAATGCTCAAATTATAAAAACGGAATTTATTCAAGTTTGATTTTCGGACGCTAGAGACGACCGAATTGAGCCCAATTAGCGTCATTTTGTAGAGGAAGATAGTAGCTTTCTATGCTATGGTGCACGATTTTTTACCATTAATACGTCAATAAAAACCATAGCATTAAATACAAAAAATGACGATTTTTTACGGTTTTTATGCCATTAAAATTATGTTGCACATGATTTAACTTTACGAAAAAATCTGGAAAAATTCAGGGCATGTCTACACATCTGAAACAAAATTTTGGTTGTGTTAAAACCGCTTTAAAATGCATTTGAAAGCTCGAAAAAAAATTAAACATAAAAAAAACGCATTTTTTGCGATTATGGTGTTTTCATAAGGGTTTAGGGGGTTAAAAAATATCTCTAAAATTTTGTTTTTCAGCCCTCTTTCAGGTTTTTGGGTCGATCCGATCAAACTCGGTGGGGGCCGTCAGACCCCCCTTAACCGGCTACCCCCTTTGAAAAATTGGAAAAACACTGAAATTTTGTTTCATTATTGCAAAATAGAATTATTAGTGATCATCTATTCATAGTAAAATGCATGCTTTACAACGAAACTCCTGTCCACTTTATTTATAAGACCTGCATTCGCTGTAAAAATTTTAAAAAAAGGTCAAATTATAGGTAACTCAACATTTGACAGGCTGTAACTTTGATACAGTTAGTTTTACAAAATTTTGACAAGAGACCTTTTTTGTAGAGCGTTCAATTTCCTACAAAAATATGTATTGAGATTTTTGGTACGATGCTTTGTTAGCTAGTTATAAAAATCAGAAGCAGCAAAGAAAATGTTTCCTATGTTATTCCTATGGAAAATCGAAAAGTGCGATGCGCCACCCCTTAATGTCAATATTAAAATCGTAAATTTTAACTGGCGTCTTTGTATACCTAAATGAAACTTTTCAACCTGTTTGGAAGAAAATTAAAATTTTTTTTTTTTTTTTGAAACACCTTAATATATATATATATATAAATATATATAAATATATATAAATCTATATATATATATATATATATATATATATATATATATATATATATATATATATATATATATATATACATTTGCTAAGACATCAAACATCAGAGGCCGTCGAGCCCCAACAAGAGCAAACCCAACAAACGTGGCTCTATGCAAACTCAAAGCACTCGTCGATGCTGCCAGTGTTTCCGCATTCTGTCGTCCTATTTCTGGTTCTAACGTACGATCCTGTCGGGACCCAGTCTCCATGTTCTATCGGAACGAAAAAAAAGTTTAAAAAATCCGAACGAAAAAAAAAACATTAAAAAAAATCGCCTCTCACTCCCCATTGTTCCCGGGGGCGATCGACGAAGTCGACGACTCGATTACTATGTACGCATTGATCCGTCAATCACCCTCCGCAGTTCTGTTGCTGGCAGTGTCGCTCTCGCGAATTCACATCCGAATCGCAGACTTCCGATCGAATTCGCCATAACGAGTGTAAAAAAGAGCGAATATGGAATTTGACAAAAATACATTTGCGGTTGTGCTATGTTACGGTGACAAGAAAATATCAAAATTGTCGTTGCTTTTGAGGTACGGAGCGAAGTGTTTGAGAGACTGCTGGTCCTTTAAAGTATTCCTTTCACGAATCCGAATATTTAACAAATAACTGATTTTCGTCCATAATCAAGAAAAAATACATTCCAGTATACTGGTAAAATTTCATGCCAAGTTACCGATCTTTTAACGAAAAAGTACGGCTCTAAAAATCGTCTTATTTTTACGGCGCTTTATGGAAATTACACGCTGGCCACATTTCTACCTAATACTTGAGGAGCCTTCTCACTTTAGCCGCTAAAAAAGGCTATTTTCATGAACTTTTTGATAGGTTTATATTATAGATACTGATATTAAAATTGTTACACTGGATAAATACACTTTCGAAATACATTTTTTTTTAATTTGATGTATATATGTGTAACCCAAACAAACTTTAAACGCGTTTTTCTCGACACAAAGTTTTTCGACGGCTTGTTGATAAAATCTTCGACACTACTGAACCGATCCTTATAAAATTTTAACCACATATTCTGTACAACTATAGCTATAGCGCATATCAAGGTTTTTTTCTTCAAATTTTGATATTCACTAATTTTTTTTTGCTAAAAACGGTGCACAAACACTTTTTTTGTTTTTTTCCAAAAATGTCCGCCATTTTGTTACTTTTGCATATATCAAAAATCGTATGATATGCGCTATATACTGAACCTAAAACCGTTAAATTTTTTCGTTTCGGATGATCCATCTCCGACATTTCTTCAACAGTGCAGACCTATAATTTTTTAAGGACATTTTTTGAACTACCATTTTCGTCTATAAATAGTGACTCAAATCAATTTTAAACAAATATTGTATGTATTTTGAAAGTGTATTTGTTAAGTGTAACAACTTTTGTATCAATATCTATAATATAAACTTATCAGAAAAAAATTACGAAGATAACCTTTTTTAGCGTCTAAAGTGAGAAGACTCTTTAACACACTACATAACTTTAGAAGCCTGAAATAAACTGCTCACACGCGTGAAAAAATCTGAAGATTTTGCATCGATAATAAAAGTACCCATGTTTAATACTGTTTAAATATTCACCTCATGTTTAAAGCAAATATTAATAATAAAACTCGTGAAAATGTGACCAGCGAAAGAAATTTCGTGGAAATTTCAGAGAAAATGAAAAAATATCTAAATCTGCAAAATTTGTGCGAAATTTTTCATTCCCGTTTATCGTTGGGTATAATAATGAATAGTACCTTATTTTTATTAATCCTTCCTTGACACGCTTGAATTTGACGACGATTTTGACACACTGGGTCAATTTGGCCTGGATAGTACTTCATCCGCCTGCCCTTAACAACCCTTCGGTCGGTTTTTATTGACAAAAATCCGGGATACACTTTAAACATTTCTTAATACGTCTGCATAATCAACATTCGGCAAGTATTTATAAAATTTAATTGTTATAAAAAAATGATTCGAAACTTTCAATTTTGGGAACGTGAGCGTTTCAAATTAGTCCGGGTCAAAATGACCCAATGTGTCAACGTCGAGTTAAGCACCACTGTTATTTACCAATGATTCAGAAGGGCCCTCTAATGCCCCCACGAAATACGGTCCTCCGCGAAAGGAATGCCTTAAGGGGCCACTCCACTTTGGAGCCACGAACAAAAGGCTATTTTCGCGATTTTTTAAAAGAATTTGATAAAAGATATGAATATAAAAGTTATTGGGCTTGATAAATAAAGTCTCGAAATACATAAAAAAATGAATTTAATTCATTTTTATTTATTTTTAAGTACAAAAACTATAGTTTAACGTAACAGCTTGTCTGAAACAAAAAAAATCAAAGTCCATTAGATTCAGTATGACACCAGCTACAAAATGACCCTCGGATATAAAGTTTTATCAAAAAATAAAAAAATCGCAGATGAAAAACGAAAAAAGTAAAAAAAACGCGTCTTTTTCGCAGTTTTTCGCAAAAAAAGAGTAAAAATCGACATTTTTAAACCATCGAGGGTCATCTTGTTCCGAATCATGCTTACAATATGTGGTTGAAATTTCAAGAGAATCGGTTTATTAGTTTCAGCGATACGATGGAGCTAGATTTTGGAAAGGTTGTTTCGAGAAAAACGCGTTTGAAGTTTATACTATGAAAAACTCTTGTCTAAAGTCAAGCGGCAATTCCTGCACCGTAAAAAATCCAATATTTCTGAATGTATGTACATTCGAAAAAAGTTAAAAAAAATCGATTTATTGAAATTTTCATATTTGCCATTCGTCCACCCTATACGTATGCCAATATGAGTAGGTATGTTGAAGTTCAAGTACGTGATCCTAGGTTTGCCGTGCGTTATCGCACGACCACACCGCTCTTCATCCCTCTCCCCCTTGCTTGCTTTTCTCTCGGTCTGTCGTTTTTTTTCCGCGTGTCTCATGCGAACTCGCTGAGGTGGCTTGCCGGTAAACTTGCCAGAGGTATAAACCGAGCGGAAGCTGGCCTCGACGAGCAATGTCGTCCAGTCTCGGCGCAGCCTCCTCACCGGCAAGATACCAGACGACGAGCCTTTGTACGCCTCCCTACCTTCGCTCTAAGTTCGCACCGACCGGCGAGCGCGAGATTTTCTCCTCGGTTGAAAGAAAATCCTTAAAAATTACTCAAAAAAAAAAAAAAGAAACTTTGCGTACACCGGTGCGAAATAAGAAAATTCCTCGCTGCCTCGAAGTAGTGAATTGTGGTTCGAAAAGGCTCGCGACACCGTCGACGGTAATTTCGAAATGTTCAGTGCTCGCGGTGATCGTAGAACGTGAGCATCCCCGCCAAACGACTCCGTCAATTTGAACGGAAAAAGTGCGGCCCAGTGAGGATTACGTCGCGCGCGGTATCGCAAATACATTCTTTCATCTTTTGGCCGGATGCCTCAGTCCTTTTTTGCCTACGCTTGTCATCGACTAATTTTCCAGTTGAAAAGCAGGTATTCGAAAAAAAAAAATCGTACTCGGAAGTCAAAGTCTTTATTCCACTTTTACGAATTTTTATTCAGGGTCAAATATTTGCGCTCGATGTTTCGTCATTTACTGAATAATGTTTTATTGCATTTATCGTCCTCTCAAGCTTCGTCCCTTAATTCATTGAACGTATCAATCTCGAGATATGTTTTATTGCATTTATCGAGATTTCTTCGAGCTTCGACCCCTGATTTATTCATCATTTGGATCTCCCCAGTCAGCTTGGAATATATTGATTTTTTTCAATTTTACTTACCGAAAAACAATCGACCGCACTTTCGATTGTCATTCGAAATTCCCATTATATTTCCCATGCGACGAGACGAAAGGCTTCGAGCAAAAACCTTTCAATTCCTCCCGGATGCGGTACTCAAATTCGAGATGTCACATTTCACGGGAATGGGAGAAAGTTTTCTCAAATGGAACTTGAATGTTACTGGCGGGAAAACATTCTTTGGGCTGAATTGAAAGAAAAGAAAACAAGAATCAGACGGACGTGAATTTTTTGTCGCCTTCGTTGTCAGCGGAATGAAAATACAGCAGGCAAAGCACCGGCTTAAACATATGGCCGATGACGAAAATGCGTATATGCCGATAAAATAGACAGGAGGACACACGCGCGCACACGTATGTCAACGTGACGCACGCTGATATCGAAACAGAGTAGGATGATGTTACGGCCTTTTTTTCCCTCTTACTCATCTTCTTACCAACACGTGACCAAAAAAATTAACGATATATCGATATTTGATGTCTATGCGTTCGGCGTTACTCACATATTCGTATTAAATCATACCACCGTCTATATATATATATATATATATATATATATATATATATATATATATATATATTACCTTGCGATTAGAGAGATGGACTGCAAAGCACACGATGCCCAACGGAATGTCAATCGTCGTTCATCGAGCAAACTCATGCCACTCATCGTTTGTACATATACACTTTATACATACATCGCAAACAGAAACGAGTTTTTCACCGGCTATATGTATAGGTATAAGTGGTTGCGGTGATTGGCTACCTGGGCATAAAAAAATGCGTGGTGCGAGCCAAGTTTGAATCGAAAAAAACATGAATTCCCATGAACCCTGATTGACGCGGAGGAATTTATTGTAATGTCGGAAAGTGATATTTCAACTACGTTTCGAAACGAAAATGCGCTTTCTTATCGGGCAAATGTCTTCATCGCGTAGATAAAAAATCCGAGGTTTTTCCGCAGTTGGTGAACGATTGAAGTAACGTTAAAAAATAACGGGAATTATAATGAAATTAATAATATTTTATAATGCCCCCAGACATATAGTTGCTGATAATTGTTATTATTATACCGTAATAGTATTATTTAAATATCATTATTATTAATATTATTAGAAAGATATTATTCTTTGAATATTTTAGCGAGCGTAGAACGTTCCGAGCCCACGTATACCGGATTCCTTTCAATTTATTCGGCTCAGGAACTTTTAATACGCGCTTAGTCAGTAAAACGAGTATGTATGTGTAGGCTCATCGAGGGACGACGATAAGACGAGCGCAAACATTTTGCTCTATCTGCCGTACGAGCTTATAGAAAAAAAAAAATCATTATCTTTACTTTGTGAAAAAAGTTCCGAGGCTTCCAATTGTTAATAAATTTTCTTTCGGGACATCGATATTCTATTATCCTTTTTAGAATGAGGAGCCGAGACGCACAGCTGGCGAATAATAAGTCTCGGGTTATGTACATCGTAGAGTTTGTTCAGCCGGTCAGAGCGACATTGCTTGGGAAGAAAAAAAAATGTTTTGCGAAATCGCCCCCTCCCCTGTCCCGCAATTAAGGTCATACAGACAGTTGTCTCGCGAAATTCAGAGAAAGTTGTCAATTTCGCTGGATATTCGTGAGGATAAAGGTAACGACGATTCAAAGATTTCCTTCGGTCGAATTATTTTTCCCCGCGCCAATAAATATATCATTAATAAAATTTTACAAGAAAGCAAGACTTTTTGAGTACCCGATAACCAATGGAGTGTTACTTAGCACTTTTTTTGCATCTTCATAATATTATCGTACGCAGTCAAAGCTGCCGAAATTTTCAATACGTCGAATATTTTGCGAAATCCATTATTCCGTGGATATTTCCAAAAATTCTCGTCGATTCGAATTCTCGAGCGTGACTGTACGTGCAAACGTCAGCACAGAGATAAGGAACCTTCGCGTGCTTTTTGAGGCCACGTTGCGTACAACCCTAAATAAAAGTGGGATCCGATCAAAATACCTTGGTATACTTTTCATTCGCGTGGTGAGATAAACATCTCAGAATGATCCGTTTCGAAGATTTTGTGAATACTTGTATGCGAGTGGTGAGATTTTTTCTTTTTCTTTGTTACGAAGTACCTGATCTTTGGCACACGAATGATTCCTTTCGAATAATTGTCTCGTAATTTACTCTACCCAATTGGTTAGAAATAAAGGAATTCGCTTCAATCAAATGAAATGCAATAGGTTGGAGCATAAGCGACAGAATATCATTCAAAACTGATTATGACGATAAAACTATTTATAGAGCACATTTTATTGTCTCTAATTGCTCTGATCCGCGAGTGTGTTTGCCGGTTTGATGAATCAATTGAATGAAAACAAAGAGAACGTCACGAACACCCGAGTGATGGGGAGGTGTGTGAAATGACATTTATACAAAGACGTTTATCTCGTGGTATTTCTTTTTCCCTCGTAATCTTCGAGTCTACGAAAAAGCATAAAGAGCACTCTAAATATGACGTAACTGGCTGCGTCGCGAATTTTTTCGATCACACGACAAAGATGGATTGCGAATGATCCCGAGCCATTGCGCTATTGCGATAAAGAGCGCGAATATGCTTGTCACTCGAATTCAGGGCAAAAGAATATTCGTTTATGGTCGCTGCAACTTATAATAATCTTCGTATCGCGTTATAGATTTTTCCCAAAAAAAAAACATTTTTTCCAAGAGATCTAAGAATAGCAGCAATTTCGGCGCATTCTCGTTGAGTCGTTTTGAGAAATTATCCACCATGTCGAATGGCGTGAAAAAAGTGACAAAAAGTTGCGCGATTTTCGGAATTCAAGTAGCAATGCGAGAATTGCGCGGAAGGTGTTTGCGATTCGGCCTGGAATGTCCGATACTCGAAAAAAAATCACATTCTCAAGGCAGATGCTTATCAAGTCGGTCGGACGACAGGCTGGCTAAGTCGATAGAATTTCTTCCTTTTTTTCCGTTTCCTCGTCGATAAGAGACGGCATTCCCCGAGTGATAAAATACGAGCTGACGCGCTCGCAATGTGTGCACGCGTGTGTGTGTGTGCACACAATGGCATCGAGGAAAGACAATAACTGCAAGGGAGGGGGAGAGAGAGAGAGAGAGAGAGAGGGAGAGAAGACTCGGAATGTAGGTTTTCGCATGACGTATAAAATTTGACGGGTTACACCAGTTAGTGCCCAGAAAAAAGAGGAAGTTTTGTGAATTGTTTGTGGATAAACGCGTACAGGTTTTCAATTTCTTTACTTATTCTAACGAGTATGGTATGACGATGCACCAAATCATCCGAAATAAAAAAACAATCAAACGGATTTAGTTTCTGCATGAAATTATCTAGTGCTTGAACCAAGGATTTACCAAATAATTGTTTATCGAAAAAATGGCCGCAGTCCAAAGTGAATTGAACAGTCCAAAGTATCGATTTTCGGTCAAAAAACCTTGATGTGTGTTGATAAAAAAAACTGTGCATCGAAAAAAGAATTGCTGCGTTCGAGCACTGCTTTTTGATGCGCAAAAGAAGTTTGTAATATTTGAAGTTAATCGGTGCAGAGATTTTTGAGATATCGTGGATATCTTGAAAAAGTAATTTAGAGAAAAACGCGTTTAAAGTTCGCGAGTAAATGAAAAAATCGAACGCATTTAGTTTTCGTATGAAAATATCTGCAGCTTGAACGGAGGATCTAATCAAAAAAATTGATTTTCGAGAAAATGGCCGCAGTCCAAATTGAAAGCATCGATTATACGGTAAAAAAGAACCTTCATTTACGTTGATGAAAAAAAAATGTGCATCGAAAAAAAAATTGCTTCGTTCGAGCACTGCTTTTTGATACGCAAAAGAAGCTTGTAAATTTTTTAATTGATCGGTACAGTGATTTTTGGGATATCTTGAAAAAGTAATTTAGAGAAAAACGCGTTTAAGGATGTTGGTCCCTATGAAACATGTTAATGTTAATTGTTCAATAAATTGCTTCTTAATCGTCATGAAATTTTTACACGACCTCCTGAATACTTCATGTAAAAACATACCAAATTTTCAGAATTCTATCATCATTACTTCAACCTCTTTAAGGGTTGAAATAAAAAATGATAAGAAAATTCTGAAAATTTGGTATGCTTTTGTATGAAGTATTTAAGAGGTCGTGTCAAAAATTTCACGACGATTAGGAAGCTCGTTATTAAAAAATTAACATTTTGTTAAGAACAATTTTTAAAAGAAATAAAAAAAATGTATCAATAAACTTCGTTTTGTTTCCGTTGCTTTCAGCACATTGTAGATATTATAAAATTGAGAGGTCAAAAAAAAAACTTATTGCAAACTTACATCAGTTTCCATAAAACAACATTTAATTTGTGAATGTTAATTGTTCAATAACGAGCTTCCTAATAGTCGTGAAATTTTTACACGTCCTCTGAAATACTTCATACAAAAACATACCAAATTTTCAGAATTTTATCATCATTTGCGATTTGGGACTCAACATCCTTAAAGTTCGCCGGTTCGCGGTACCTACTTATAAACGCCAATAACGCCCGAAATTTGGAACGGATCGACTTGAAATTTTCGGAGAATATTTGTGGATCGTTGTAGTTTGAGAATCCGTCGAAAATCGATATTTTCGAAAAATTTGCCCAGAGCCCTTAACGAAGAGCTCGTGTTTTTTTTTTTTCGTCGCTCCCTTTAATCTCGCAATTCTTCAATACACGTACAGCGTACTTGAGTGCGCATCGAATTTGCATATCGACTGCGAAAAAAAAATTGATGCGACAAGTGGATCCGATTCAGCATCGGATTGTTTTTCCCGTCGAATAAAAAGTATGGTTTTGTTGTATTTTTTTTGTCTTCTGTTCTCCGTGTCGCAGATACGCAAGTAAATGGTAAAATGGAGAACTGCGGAGGCGATCAGCGCCTGCCCCCGGACGGGGACGAATTTCCAGCCACGTATCAAGAGTTCAGTGCGTGCACGAGCGAGCAATATCAGTACGTAGGTACATCGACGCGATTAACGCCTAGAAGCAGCAACAACGCGAAGTCGAATGCGGAGAGTCTCGTGCGAGAGGAGATCGACGAAAGCGCGACAGCGTGTGCGGTGACGACGACGTCGACGGCGAGCGGCAGTGGAAAGTACTCGAAAATATTTGCGGAAAAGTCCGGCAGCGAGTCGGCGAAAACGCTCCGAATCGAAACATCGACGAAGAAAAATCCGGCCAACAACAGTAACGATGTGATCGCGTCTTACCGGGAGTGCCGTGAAAAATCGGCGTCCTACGGTCAAACGAGCAACGTCAAAACGTCCCAAGCTGATAAACATTTCTCGAGTCCTTACGCAACGAGCGGTCGCAACCGAGAAATCGTCTCGAAACCGGAAGTGCCCGGGAGAATTGAATACGTCGAGGACGCGAAGAGAACGAGCGCTTCATACTCGAGCAGTTCAAGCTCGGAGCTCAAAAGTTCCGAACTTCCGGTCGTCCTGACGGAAAGGAGCATCGATATTTCGAACTATTATTCGGAAGACGCGAAACCCGCTGCGTTCGAGAGGATCCTTAATCCGAGGGAGACGAGGAATTTCCACGAGAAGACGAGAGAGACGAAGAGTACGTTTGAAAAAATCGAGTCCGATTATCCGGACAGTCCACCGCCGCCTCTGCCACTCTCCGGACCGCCCAAGATCGAAAGCTCGTCCCTTTCTTGTATCGGCAAGAGCGTCGAAAAACCCGCGGAACCTATCAACAACCGGAAATACTCGTTGAACAGTGACTTGCGTCGTCAGGATGACAAATCCGAGAAATCGGTAAGAGACAAGATAGCGATGTTTTCGTCCCAAAGTTCCCTCGAATCTCCATTGTTTCCCGCGCAAACGTCAACTTCCGGTCCCGTTGCAACGGTCCCAACGACGATTACGAGCAACGCGCGAAAGCTCGCCAAGTACAAATCGTCCGACGACGTTTTCAACGATGAAAAAACGAGCGATGCGCGTGACTACGGTACGATCGAGAGGACCCAGAGCTTCGTCGATCTCACCGATTCCGCCAAGTTTTCGTACAACGAGCAACCGACCGATCGTCAACGGCCACCGACCTTACCAAAGACTCTACCGCCCGACGAGACAGCTTCGTCACGTGCGTCCAATGCCAACAAGGCGAGTCCGTTGACTCCGGAAATTTATCAAAAATCGATCAAACACGCGACGATCGGTAATCCGTCGGCCAGTCAGGAATTTCTCAATTCCGACTTCAAAGACCCGTACGTTAAGACGACCGCGGTAACGAAGCTTCAAACGGCCTCGCGGCTCGCGAGTAAGGACGATAGTGCCCTCGGTTCGGAGCAAAAAATCGGCTATTCGGCGGAAATCGGCTGCAACAATTCTCGCACGACCCAACCGACCCTGACGAGGGCAACGAGCTTCTCCGGTGAATGCACGTTCGCCAACGACCTTTCACAGCCTCCCAATTCGACGATATCGAACAACGGACAAATCTCGAGAACCAACTCACTCGCGTCGACCTTCCGTCGCAACAACGAGGACATGAGACGACAGAGCTTGAATCAACTCATCGAGCAACGTCGGAAGGGCATATCGAAATTGCGCGGTCTCGTTATACCGGAAAAAACCAGCGTCGCGGTTGACAAGCCGATCATCGATTTGCCGGAAATCAAATCGAGGGACTCCATACTCTTGCATCAGGTAAGCTACTTTTTGAATCAGGTATGGAGGAAATACCATTTAAGCACGGAGAAAAATACGGCCTCAACTTATAGCACTCATTGCCAGAATTCTAATATTCAATGCTAGAAAATATAGCAGTTTACTGCCAGTTCGGAAATTCTAAGACTTGTTGTTATAGAAGTATAAAAATGATTCTTATACCGTATAGTAAAAATGATGCGTGCATATTACATTTGAAACTATTCTCGCATAGGCGCGAGTCCTATTCGCTGTATAGTAAAAATAATGCGTGCTTTGTAAAATACCAACCTTTATTACACGCTATATTTTCATATGGATTTTACTATACGTATAGCATGAATCTTCGTGTGTGTATAGATTTTACTATACGCATAGCATTAATCTTCGGCGTATAGCGAAAAATATTACGAAGCTGATTAGTAAAATGTGACTCTTTATACCGCGTACTTTTTGTAGAATACTGGAAACTAATTGTTCCAATTACGTGGGCAAAATATTTTTTGAATATTACGAAAAATCACAATATGCCGAATAAAATGTATTATTTGTATCAGTTTACGTGCCATATCGTAGGTTAAAATTTAAATTTCTTCATTATTACTATACCATTATTACAATTTTTATCTTTCATTCAATACTTTTTGTTATTTAATGATATTTTCTTTTAGAAGCATAGTATTAATTCTTAACTCCGAGGCGCCTGTTTTCTCCGTGAGGATGTTGAGTCCCTATGAAACATGTTAATGTTAATTGTTCAATGAATAGCATCTTAATCGTCATGAAATTTATACACGACCTCCTGAATACTTCATGTAGAAACATACCAAATTTTCAGAATTCTATCATCATTACTTCAACCTCCTTAAGGGTCGAAATAAAAAATGATAAGAAAATTCTGAAAATTTGATATGTTTTTGTATGAAGTATTTGAGAGGTCGTGTTAAAATTTCACGACGATTAGGAAGCTCGTTATTAAGAAATTAACATTTTGTTAAGAACAATTTTTAAAAGAAATAAAAAAAAATGTATCAATAAACTTCGTTTTGTTTCCGTTGCTTTCAGTATATTGTAGATATTATAAAATTGAGAGATCAAAAAAAAAACTTATTGCAAAGTTACATCAGTTTCCATAAAATAACATTTAATTTGTGAATGTTAATTGTTCAATAACGAGCTTCCTAATTGTCGTGAAATTTTTACACGACCTCTGAAATACTTCATACAAAAACATACCAAATTTTCCGAATTTTATCATCATTTGCGATTTGGGACTCAACATCCTTAACGAATATGCGTAAGCTTGGGGCCTAAAAAACTGGTCGATTTTATATATTTTCTTCTGATGAGAGTATCGGCCAGGAAAGAATTACTGATTTTCATGAGTTTTTTTTCGAAGAAAGATTTCTTCACCATTTTTTAGATTTAGGGAATGTTTTAATATTACTTTTGACGTGGTATTTTTTTGGTTTAATTTTTTTTTCTATTTATCTTTGGTATTTTTTTTAGTAAAACATCGTATTTTGTGTCTAATCTTTAAACATGGCAGAGGTATGGCACGGTATTCTAAACGGGTTGCGGCGAATGTTGTCAGACGACGTGACACGTAGCGTCGGCGGGATTAATCTGAAAAACAAACCCGCGAAGTTTTTTCTTTCAATACTCGTACGCAGAATATAAACGAATAAAAAAAGAGAAATGTTGAAAATCGATTAAGGGCAGCCGGCACACCTAGGAGCCGGAAAGGTCATTTTTGTGAATTTTTCCCAGGAAAACTATTTGAAATTTCGGATTGTGGTTTTAATTATCTAAAAGTATATACATTCAAAAATATGTTTAATTTTCTTTATTTAAAAATATCAAAAATATACAAGGATATTGTATGATCCTTGGAGCGTCGTAAAAAAATCGGTACCCAAATTTTATCGAAAACCAATAAACCGATTGCCTTGAGGTTTTTTGTGGTTATTCTGTACACCATTATCTAGTACTTGTCATAGCCGATTTTGAAAATATCGATTTATGACAAAACGGCGGACGTTTGAACATAAATAGTGATTTTTGGGCCAAACATTAGTTATTATTTTGCCTATAAAACAAAAACTGAGTAACGGAAAAAAATCCTATGACAAGTACTAGATAATGGTGTATAGAATAACCACAAAAAATCTCAAGGTAATCGGTTCATTGGTTTTCGAGAAATTTTAGGTACCGATTTTTTTACGACGCTCCAAGGATCATACGATATCCTTGTATATTTTTGATATTTTTAAATAAAGAAAATTAAACATATTTTTGAATGTATATACTTTTAGATAATTTAAACCCCAATCCGAAATTTCACATAGTTTTCCTTGAAAGAATTCACAAAAATGACCCTTTTTCAGGCTCCTAGGTGTATATCTGCCCTTAAATGGTACGCTTTGGAAAAAAGAGTGAATTTGCCGAAAAATGGCCACATTTAGCGAAAAAAAATATTTATTTTATTTTATTTTCAAACATGTTTAGGGTTAGGTGTTAGACAATAAGATTAGAAAAGTTTATACCAGGTTTCATCAGAATCGGTCGATTAGTTTTTTAGCTATACGTCACGCCAATTTTGAGATGCAGTTTAGAAGACCGTGCCATTTTATACATGAGTAAAAAATACCATATAATAGTCAAAAGTAGTAATAAAACATATCCTAAATATGAAAAAAGGTGAATTCTAAGTTTGACCAGCTGATTACCCGCTATCGCAGAATTGCTTAAAAGCAAACAGCAAAGTCCAATGTTTTGACTATTCGAGTTCACGTTCATTGATATTTTGCCTTGAAACATCCAATTTCTTTACAACATCGTAGATATTTGTCGGCTTATTTGCCGATCAAAACAGACGAGTAGATCCAGTACCTCCTCGCTCTGTCGGTATGTCATCGGCAAATATGCCTAGAACGAAAAACCAAAGATTTTTTGATACTCCGTAATTATTGCTGAGTTGCATGACCTAGGAAAATTGACTTATAATCTATATTTACAAAATGGCAATGTTCAGAAGGAACAGTCGAATTTTTAAATAAAATATTCGTACCTTTTTATTAAAAAAAAGGTCGTGCAAAAGAACGACTAATCAAAGCATAAATTATAAGTCATTCGTATAATTCGTAATTTTCGATTGGTTCGTCTGCAAATTAGTAGGTTTGGCAAGAAAGTCTTGCAACAGTAAAGTGCTCGGTCAAATATTTTCCCTGTATTATGAGCTTCCTCCGCCTAGCACCACAATAAATGCCGAAATCTACTCCACGCGATTACAGAAACTGCATGAAATTATTGAACGAAAATGACGTAAACGGCGACAAGTTCGTCTTGTTCACTACATCGCTCGGGGCCCACACAGCTCATATATATGACACAGAAAACGATTCCAGAATTAGAATGGGAAGAACTATCCCACCCACCATACTCATCGGACTTCAGATTATTATTTATTTCAGTCAGGGGATAAGGTTCGACCCCCCCCTCCCGATCGAGCTAGAATTTTGCACAAACCTTTCTTTTTAATATTTTAAGCCAACCCCTAAAATAATTTTTGGGGACTCGCTATAGTTTTCGTGATATTGAAATTAAATTCTTTTCTTCCGCGCTCCGGCTATATCGATATCTGCTACGTCTCCGTTCATGTATGTTATCGCACTCTCCGTTTTGTCCGCATACTATCTGATAAATTAATCTCATCTTAATAAAATGTTATTTTATAAATAAATGTTATTTTTCTTAATAAACTTAACTTAATAAACTTAATAAACTTTTCTTAATAACATCTTAATAAAATGTTATTTTCTAAATAAATGTTATTTATTTAGAAAAGACGTCGTTTGCGTCGCAAGACTTTCTTACCAACCTAATATTTAGCAAAAATGTGGAAAATTTCATTAACCTGTCCGCCAGTAATAACCACTGTCGTTGAATATCGATAAATGAATATCCATTAGTCGAATATCCATAATTAAAGTACGAATATCCATAAATCGAATATCCATAAGTATGAATATCCATAAGTCGAATATCCATAATTAAAGTACGAATACCCATAAGTCGAAAATCCATACGTATGAATATCCATAAGTCGAATATCCATAAGTGAGTATAGAGTAGAAATGAGTTTGTTTTGTTTGGGTTTGTTTTTGGCGCTTATTTCTACTCTATGCTCATCCCCTATACTCACTTTCCCTCTACCTCCCGCCATTTCTGGCACTCATTTATACTCTATACTCACTTATGGATATTCGTACTTATGGATATTCGACCTGTGGATATTCGACTTATGGATATTCACTTATGGATATTCACATATGGATATTGACCCTTACGGATATTCGAATTATGGATATCCGTACTTATGGATATTCGGCCATGGAAATTCGACTTATGGATATTCCACCCCAATCGTAATAACGGACCCCTATTTTCCTATGAATAAAAAACTACGAGAAATCCAATTGTGTGTCCGTAGTTGCCAAAAGCAAGTATCCAGGACAAGTGGGGTTCGCAGAGTTCTCTGGCGAGTAACGCGAGTACGGCGAGTTTGCCGGTGAAAGCGACGACGTCCTTCAAGATGCCGGCACCTCAGATAATGTCAAAATATTCCCCGGCGTTCAAGCGCAAGAGCTTAGCTGTTTACGGCAGTTCGACGTCCAATTCGTCGGTCTCGACTACACCAACGTCAACAGCGAGAGGTAGTCCGACCCAAGGTTACTCGGCAATGCCGACGGATCCACCCAAGAGTCTCGAGAGTATCTGCAGCCCGACGAGGAGCGACTGTAGCTTCGAGTACGTCACGTCTGCGAGTGCGTCGCCGGAAACGATGAGAAATAACCGGGCGAGGCCGTTGCCGCGTAACAAGATACGAGCTGATTACGACGATTCGGACAACGACTCGGCGGTGAGTAGTTCGCAGAGCAGTATATCGAGGGGATTCAGTCCGGCTACGTCGCCTGTGCCGTCCGAACGTTCGAGCCTATCGTCCGAGAGATCTTATCACGCTTCCCTGATAATGGACGTACCGGCGAGGCATTACGCGATCAAAGAGGCCTCCATACGTCCCGAGAGGATCCAACACTTGGCCCGAGCGTCGTTGTACAGCGATAGGTGTTACCCGAGCAACGAGCGCTCGTCGAGTGGCAGCAGCAGCTGCGACAGTCCAAACCCGCGCTCGCCGTTGCCGGAGGTCACCCCGAGAAGTTCCCACATACCCCAGAGACAAGCCTTGAAACGTTCGAGCAGTACCGAGACGAATTGCAGCAGCGGCAGCTCGTCGACGCTGACTTCCGGCTCGCAGGCTAGTGCCGAGTCCCTGTCCCGTCGGGTGCTAAAGCCGCAGAGCGTCGAGGCGATCAATCGCAAGAACATCCTGGCCAGTGCGAAACGTCGCAGCGGTCGGGATCTAAACGGTTCCCCATTGATACAGAGAAAGTTCCCGGGCGACGAGGAACTGCCGATTTCGAGTTTGGCGCAGGAAAACGGCGCGTCCCACGGTCGTAACAACGGCGGCTCGTCGTCCCACAGGAATGACGTCAAGATCGCGTACATCGAGATAACCGAGAGCTTCGAGGGGCGAGAGGACGACCGGGCTGAGGAACGGAATAACGGCCGCGGAAAAAGCGCGGGAACGTTCGAGAGGAGCGTCGCGGCTCTTGTGGACGAAGCTGAGAATCCCGAGCTGCTGGAAGCTTCGAACGGTCTCAAAATGTGGGTCCGTACCGAGGCGAAGGCGCTGATGGCCGAGGCGCCTCGAACGGCACGATCGGAAAACACGAAGGCAACCGGCTTGGAGTCATCCTCGTCATCGTCGTCGTCATCGTCGTCGACGAGAACGACTCGCTGTGTACCGCGGTCGAACGAGCCTGACGACGAGTCTAGTCAGGTAGTCACGAACGCTTGGAACAAAAGTGCGGAGGAGCCGAACGACGATACGATCGAAAACTATGGAGCCCACAGGCGCAATAGGAGCCTGACCGTCACGAAGGAGACAACAGTGGATACGACGAACGAGGATCTTCTGACTACCCTGACCACCAAGACTCGTTCCAGAGCGCCGATCAATCTCGAGGAACGGAGCTTTGGTCGTTCCTCGAGACAGATGAGTCTCGAAGACATCCTGGTCGGCAAGAAGCTGGACGACAACGGTTCAGTGGCGCGGGGCCAGAATTCAACGATCGACTCGATCGGCAACAATAGACGTTCGGTTACCGTCCAACCGGCTAAACTGCCACCGGCCACGTTGCCCAGAAGCAACAACGGACGTGGCAGTCTCGGGCAGGCAGCCTGGACTCAGGAGGACAAAGGCTTCCTCTCGAAGATACCGATGCCCGAAAAAATGAGTCGTACGACGGCCGATGCCGTGGACGACTGTTCTAACAGGTCGACCGAGAAGTCGCGCGTCGTCTCGAAGATACCGACGCAACGGCCCCTCGGAAGACGTAGCGTCAGCGTAAACGACATGAAAAAAGCCCTCGAGAGAACGGACTCGATCGGTGGCTCGGCAATCGGCAACAATGCCGGGACGGTCCATCAGAGATTTCCGAGTTTGGACAGTAGCGTCGAGGAGACGACGACGACGAGGACGCGCGAGGTCGCCGTCAACGAAACGGAACGTTTCAACGGCGAACAGTTCGGGAGTATCAGCTCGTTGGCGAGCTCGACGAGCCTCATATCCCAACAGGAACTCGCCCAGCTGGTCGAGGAGGCGAGCGGCCTCGAGGACTCGCGCGGCAATCACGAGGTCGTTGTCGTCCTCCTTCACAAGGAGAACCCTCATGGCAGCGTCGGCATAACCCTAGCCGGCGGGGCGGACTGCGAGGCCAAGGAAATAACCGTGCATCGCGTGCTCGGACACTCGATCGCCGATAAAGACGGCCGAGTCCAGAGGGGCGATCGTATTCTCAGCATAAACGGACGCAGCACGAGGGGACTGACACATCGGGAGAGCTTGGCCGTTCTCAAACAGCCGAGGTCGGAAATTGTCCTCGTCGTCTCGAGATCGAGACTCGACGAGGGCCCGAGGCTTCGCTCGAGGACCGAGAGCGTCGAAACCATCGTCGAAGGTACGCCCGTCAAGAGTCCGTTTATTTATAGGCTTTAGTTGTATTTTTGGAAAAAGATTAGGGAACGAAGGGACACCCTGGAGAACGGAAACGGCACGGCGCGGTCTTTTCGTATCACTGATAGAAAAGTCCATGGTATTTACAACAAACTCGCATGGTAAAAGAGAGTATAGTCGAATTCCCTATAGTTTATTGTCAACGCAATCGAAATATGGATGACACAGGTATAAGCGGAAAGTATAGGTAAACATGCAACTTTGGTGGCGTGCTCGACTATCTATTATCCCGGAAAAAACTACTAACTATTGTAAAAATATTAACTGAATTAACTATATCGATATTGTAAAGTCTTTCACAGTAGTTCATAGTTATTTCAGGGATACTACACGGAGAGAATTTTTAAGTATTTTTTACGGTGAAATCTCCGTAAAAATTACATTAAAAATTTGAAACCGGTGACAAATGTGCACATAGTCAAAAATTGACACTAGCTTTTAATATTTTGCTTTCATTCATGTAAAGATTTAAGCAAGTAGCATAATTTTTTACATTTCTTTCAGTAAAAATTCTGACACATTCTCATGAAGAATTTTAACAATGGGCTGCCTCAAAAATTCCAAGTTTCTACAGTAAAAATAACCTGGACAAACTTGAAATTTCTAAAATCCCTAGCGAAAAATTAATTCCCTATGATTAAATAAATACTTTTTTCATCGGCGTTTCTGAACATTTGTGTTCTTGATTGCTACTTATTTTAGCATATCATCTTTCCGTACTATTGTAGACGTCCTTTATCGGAGTTTCTTTTCACGTTTCTTTGTTTTCTTGCGTAGAACTGCATAGAACACGTTAGACTGCACGAGACTACGAGGCTTTCTTGGCCCATGCTTCGTACTATAATGCGCATGCGCGGTACCGCTGTTGCTAAGCAACGCGGGTCGGCGTCGTTCGTGCTCGTCATACTGCGTCATACACAAGCACACTCTCACAGCTTGCGTTCACGTATACGCACGTTCACACACAGAGCTCACGCGTACGGTCAGGCGACCTAGCCCTAACTGATTTTACTATAAAGAACGTAAAATTCCGGTGGACGCACGGAAAATTTCGGCTTCCTTTTTTAATTTTTTATTGAAAACACGCAAATTTCTCAATGTTCCACTGAAAAATTTCATGTATATTAGCACTTTTTTAACTTATTGTCGTAATCTTTACGTTTCATGAAATTTTACTATTAATTTCAGTAAAAATTCTGGAAAATATTTTAAATTTCTGTTACGCAAAAGTAAATTTTGATTCATTTCCATGAAAATTTATAATTTATTTCCTAAAAACTTGAAGAATTGCACATTTGTCACCGAGTTACTGTGATTTCACAGTAAAAATTACTTAAAAATTCTCTCCGTGTAGATAAAAAAGCACACTACCAAAACGGCATGATTAGGTAGACGCTTATAGTTGTGTTAACGATATTATGATTGCGGTAGCAATAAGCTATATGAATTTTACTATGCCCACTTTTACCATGGGCGTTTTTTTATATTATAAATACTATGGACATTTTTCGCAGTGCAAGTTTGTACTATTTTTATGGTTGACATTAACACTTGTTGAGTATAAACTGTTACAAGATCTTACGAAAAGTGACTATACGAACAATATTATGGTAATCGTATAGTGAAGACGTAAATCATTTGTCAATAAAGTAGACACAGCGGTGGCACGCTATGATCAAATATAGATATATTAGCGCATTCATTTATCAGTTTTTAGAATCCGATATTTCGAAAACTATTGCGCCGCGCCAAAAATCCATTTAAGCAGTGACACATATTATCAAAAAGCAATCTGTGCAAATTTCCACCTATATCAGAGGTAGCAGCTATTCGGAAATGCAGCTGGAATTACTTTCATCCGTTATGCCAAATCTACGATCAAAATACCATAAGTACCTGGTAGCATAATGGCAGCGTGCCTGAATATAGATATATAGGTCGTAGGTTCGAATCTCCATGTAGGTGAAATATTTTCTTCGGTAGAAGTCATTTCAGGAGGTCAGGGAATAACAAATCATGATAAACAATCATACAGGTAGTACTCGCAATTGAACATTTTTGAATTTATGAAATATCATATACATTTAGTAGACATACCATCTCTTAATATGGTAAAAACCACTATTGTTTGATAGTGTAAGGAATCATCTATTTTATGAAAACCTACTATTTTATATAGCATTGACAAACAACGTATGCTCGAAAGATTGTTGGTTCGGTTAACATATGATCATAGTTAACATAACTGCTAAAATATGATAATCAGTACTATATTTTCGGCAGTAACCATGACTATAAAATATTATTGTCCCCTCAGGGTAATATAAAATATGGTTGGAATATGGTTGAGGTTGCTATACATTTCTCTCTGTGCAGATTCACGCGGTAGATCCGGAGAATTTAAAATGGCGTGGCATTGGGGTTAGGAGAGGCTACCCGTCTAGATCATGGCCATGAGGTCAATTTTGACAATTTTTTTATGGGAACCCAGTTGATAAACAGTATTCTAGTTAATGGCCTTTATTCTACGTATCTTCAAGTATCTTTACACATTTTTCACAAGATTTCGTAACAAGGGTGTCGTGCTGAAGGTGGACGAAGCAGATCGCCTTTTTCTGATGGTTGCCTGCAGCTGGCAAAAGTTTTCCTCGAATTTCTTCAACTGGTATGAAAGATCCAAATAATTTGAGTTCCAGATAAGATTCGCCTTTGAAGTACGCAGGGAATCGAACAATATCGATTTTTGACAGAATGGTGCATGTTTGAAAAAAAAGCAATTGTTTTCGGTAAAAGAATCGCCGGAAACAATTTTTTTCGGAAAAAAATTCTTACATATGAGTAATCCCATACGTACTTCGATGCAAAATGATGTAAGGTTCTAAAAAAAAATTCAGTTCAAGCTGAAGAATTGTGAATGTGATATTGCCGGTTGCAATATACTATCAAAGATGACTCGCATCATCCCGTCTCAAGGCGGCGATTTTGTTACAAAATCTTGTAAAACAAATTGTGAAGATACTTGAAGATATGTAGAATAAGCCTACTCGACGGCACTCCCATTCTACGAACTGGATATCCATAAAAAAGTTGGCGATATTTACCTTCTTTCCGAGGCCTAGACGGGTAGTCTCCATGTAGTTGAGGTAGGAAAAATAGGAATGTGATGGAGCATAACTTTACGTGTGCAGAAAATTACTTGATTCATCACATTGTCATCACACTGATCGATCGGTAGAAAAATTGAAACGTGAACGTAAGCGGTACAATAAGCGTAGCTATTTTGGGCTACACAGAGAAAAAAAATCAGTGGTATAAGTGAAATTGTCCATTGACAAGTTATCGAGGTATCAAGATAAACCACTAAATATTTGATTATTCCGCGTATTCGTTCGTTCGATGGAGTAAGTTAATCTTAAAATACCTTATTATGCCAAGTTTTCAACAAATCATATTAGCATAATACATTATTTAACAAATTGATTAATTGAGAAATAATCAGTAAATTCGTCATTGGCACAACCCACTGAAGGATTTAGTTAGCCAAAGTTTCTTTTTGACAGTTTATAATATCACCATCGACTGTAAATTTGCAAATGGAATTTATTCGCGAACAGATTTCACCGTGTTTTCGGTCTGTCGTTCTCACATAACAACTTGGCGTGGCTTATAACCTAGTAGTCTCGAAATCTTTGGTCCGAATTACTCTTCATTCCATAGCGTCTTTTTAATAAGAAATCATGCTAAATCTGCCCGATTCGGGTTTTCACCCACGCCTACCCGTGTGAACCTTAGCGCGTGAAAAAGTGTCAGCAGCCATCTAACGATCTAGTACATGCCCCTATTGCCTTTTAATTTTCGTGCTACAATAGGGTAGAATGTTTCTGTCAAAAGACATACGAAAAAGTAGGAAGGGTTCTCGGCTATGTGTGTTGAACTTTTGATTTAGTCTGTAATCAAATCGCTGTTGAATATACACAAATCAAGATGAAGACGTACACTGGAGACAACAAAACTTGATTCACTGAATCCGTAGTTGGAGGATGCCAATTATTTTTGAAAAAAATCAACTCTTAGTTTATTTTGAGAAGTATTTATTCTATCGAACTATTGGGGACTCAGAATAATTTAATATTTTATTGTTTCATCTCAATATTTCGGCGACTTCCGTGTCCCCACTAACCAAATAGCAGAATATAAATTTGTGCTACTAATATTGATGTTCGTTCATGTTGGTGGGTACGTCTCAGTACGCGCATTGCGAGATTTTCGTTCCAGCTGTCATGCTCCCACATAGTCCACGCGTTATGTACTAAAGGAGACACCTAAAGCTGCAATTTCCCAATCCCAGTATCTTCTTTTTTTTAATCGTTGGAGGGGTCATTGGTAGCCTAAATCAAAATTGTCGGCCAAATTCTGCAATAGCTACGACCGCAATCTTGAATTGAAGGAAAATTTGTTTTTGCCAAATTACTCGCCCAATTAAAACTTTTTACTAAAAACGGTCGTAACTAATCTTATAGGAAATTAAATTTTTTACAACTTTGGTTATAACAATGTTTTGTCTACGATCGATATTTTCCAACCTAGACCTGAAAAAGTTAGCTAAAATCAAATGATTGCATTATTTCGTTTATTTTCAACTTTAGCGCATAAACTAGTACGAACAAACTTGTAGGGAATAAAATTCTCTACTGCTTCTGTCTCTCCCTTCTTTCTTTCCTAGGGTACATATTTTCGCACTTATGCCTACGGTGAAAGAATAGAGGGGTGTAGAAGAATTATTTCACGAACCGTCACACAACTGCATGTCTTCATGTAAACTTAAACTCGAATTATCTTCATTCAAAATAAAACCTTTTTCCGCAGCACTGCAGGGGTAGAGTTCCCCAGGCGCATTTTTTTCTGACGAGGTATAAAGTTGTAGAGAACTAAATTTCCTGCGCGTTTATTTATGACCATTTTTAATAAAATGGTAAAAATTGACGAGTTATTTGATAAAAACAAATTTCCCGTAAAGTCAAGATGGTGGCCGAAGCTACCGCAGAATCTGGTCGAAAATCTGGATTAAAACGCTCCTGGATAATGACGACCCCCCCCCCCCCCCCCCAACGACGACTACAAAAATGAAATATTGATATAAAAAAATTGCTACTTCGAATGTACATTCCGACTGGACTAATTCAGATGAGCGCGCGCTAAATAAAAGGGCCACCCACAAACCTTCGCTTCGTGTCAATCTCATGACTGATGAACCGACACACCCTACTCTCGCTTCGAAAGCGCTCAGTGTACGCTGATGACACTGCGGACGCAGCGTTCACCGCCAAGTGTATACTACTATAGTTCCAACTTGCAGATTGAAGTTTTCGTGCGTAGCTTCGTATGCTTGCGTTAAGGGAGGCTTTGTCCTTGGAGTGCCATATTTCAGGTGTTTACATTTTATTTTTTTTAAAGGAAACGAGTAAAGCTTTTTGAGTGCGGTTTTTTTCTTGCTTTTATTCATGATATACAGAACGTTAAAAAAATTTTTTTTTGAAAAAAAACCACAATGGCGGCCGTTGCAGCTCCGCGAAAACAGGTCCTCAAATCGCGGGAGGTAAACGGCTGACATCACTGACCCCTCTTTGTTGATCTGAAACACAAATTCAAAGCATATTATCAATATGTGACCCTTTGGTCGTGGAATGACGGATGGGTTTTTCGTTTAGTACAAATTTCGGAAAATGGCGGCAATTTAAAAAAAAACGAATCTTCGCGTTTTTTTTCGCATAAAAAGATAAATAATAAATGCAAAAATGTATCTATCGAAAAAACGATCCGTCATTCCGTGAAGACATATTTTCTGAGTATGCTTTCCAAAGTTCAGGTCGATATGTTTATTACAGCGGTCAGGAGAATGTCAGCCATTTTTAAAAACGTGTTTTCGAGAAAAACGCGTTTACAGTTTTGTAATGTGTTTACACAAATGTGTTTGTAATTACCGCTAATCGGCAATGCCTGGTCCATAGAGGCATCCCTCCTCTTCTTCTAGCTGCTCATGTTGAGCCGCTAACATCTCCCGCTGCTCAATCAAGGACAAAGTCTCCGTTAAACGCTAAAACGGGTGTCCCAATGTCAACGGGGTTTGCACTCAAATGATCCTCATAATCTCCAGATTACTTTGAACCACAGACCATTGCGATAAGTTTGCATGGCGCGTAACAGTGAGCCAAAAAGACCAACCAATTGTACGCGTAACTCTGAATTCCCACTTACCCACGGCTGCTACATACTGAAAGAGCAGCGAGCCTAAGAACATCCCCGCAAAGAAGAGACGTCGAAGCGTGTATACACCCATAGTGCATATTTACCAAAGGAGCTCCTCGGTAGGAGTAGTCCTACTATACAAATTGCACACTGAAAACTCTACCGGGTCCCTAGTGTCCATAATGTTTATCCTATGCTCATCCTATTTATCGTACTCTCTACGTTACACGCAGGATCCGAAATTTGCGGAACTTTCGACGATATCGCATGGGGCCCGACAACGAGAGTGACGATTTTCAAAGACGGCGCAGGTCTCGGATTCAGTTTGGCCGGCGGTTGCGACAGTCCACTCGGCGATCGTCCATTGGTCATTAAAAAAATATTCGCTGGTCAGTTCCCGAATTCACTCCCCATCAAAGCCAACGAAAAATTCACTCGATCCACCCGACTCGTATTCACATCTTATTTCGTTCTACAGGCGGTGCTGCTGAGAAAACTGCTTCCCTTACCGCCGGTGATCAATTAATCGAGGTTAATGGTATCGACGTGACGCGGATGACCAGAATCGAGGCATGGTCGTTAATGAAGAAACTAAGCGACGGGGAAGCCAATCTCCTAGTCAGGCATCCTGCCACAAAGTCATCGTGAATGGTAGTCATTCATTTATATATATATGTATATATATATATATATGTATATATATATATATATATATATATACATTCAACGTTAAATAATGTTAGCTGGATAGCTTTACAATTCAGAGTGTTATTGTAAATATTATTCGTTGTTAATTGGTTATGGTTTTAGGCCCGAGAGGCCTCTTCCCTTATTCAGACAATACACGAACTAAAGCGAATTGTCCAAAAGAATATTTGTCCCCACTCTACGATGGCCATAATACCATTCTCGACACGAGATGGGCACCATTCCAATGAGCAGCCATTACCAATATTATTCCAACGAAATTACACATACACATACATACATACAAATATATATATATATATATATATATAATGTGTGTGTGTGTGTGCGTGTGTGTTCACATCAATCATAAATCTAAAGTTGTTATGAATAAAACGTAATCGTCTTAAATTATTGATCCAACAATCATTTGTAATTTCCACTTTTTTTTACAAAGTTATCCCCAATGGTTTTTTCATTCGAGCGATGTCCATCACTGACTATTCATGTAACTTATAGTTAGTCCAACAGTGCTGGCAGTGCAATAATATACGTATGATATATAGATAAATATATATACACACACATAAGTGTGTGCGCGTGTGTGTGAAGATTAGACACCGCACGGAGGTGACTTTTTTCATTGCTTTTTCCCATACTTTCCTATTTTGCCTACCATCACAGTTTTCCGATGTTTAATATTTGCATATTTGAGTTTCATGGCCGCACCTTCCTATCGTGTGATTGAGGGTATTTTGTTGTTGTTGTACTAATATGCTTCGGAGCTCTGAATGGAATTGTACATATGCGGAAACGATAATAATCGAGGAGTGAGTAAAATGAGAACAAGAAATGGATGTGCGCGATAACGGAGAGAGCCTGACATACGCGTAGATTAATATAAATATATGTTGTTAATGTAATGAAGGCCTATTATCGAAGTATTTAAATTATAATCGCCATGCGTCCGAGAAGCTTGAGGTCTCGTCGGGATCGAGATGACAAAATAAATGCGGAACAAAAATATAAATTGTGCTGTGATATGTATGCGAGTGTATGTGCGCACGCGGTGTAAATCGGCACCGAAAATGCGTAAACGATCGGTGCAAATTTTTTTTTCTATCCTCTTTGATTCGTTAATTAATACACTTTTGAGTTTAATTTTCGTTAGATAACTTAAGCCTAGGATGATATGTATAGTTGTTGCAATAGCGCTTGTCTGGAATATGGAAGATTTATTTGTACCTTTGGCTGGTTTTCGTCAAGGCGAGAAATATTTGTGTAGCCTAATATTCAGAATAAATGATACATGGCACTAAAATTTTGCAACGTCAAAAGTCGGAAGATCGCCCCAACGGGATCGTCGACAACTTTGTTTGGATAAACTTCCGAAAAGCGGAAATCGAGTTTCGATCTGAAATTTGGTATACACCTTTCTTTTAATATTTTAAGAAATCCCCTGGAAGGATTTTTGGCGACGCTCCATAGTTTTTGAGATATCGATTTTTGAAAGTTATTTTTTACCGCACATCTCCTATATCTATAGCTAACGGGCACAGCTCCGGCTATACCTATGTATGGTATCGCGCTCTCCGTTTTGCGCGGAATGGTGGGGAGCGTGAAACACTATTGTGGGCGCAGGCCACCTTGGACGTCCGTGAAATATTGAGATAGACACCGAGCATCGTAGATTCTTTTTTTATTTTTCACAGTCCATTTTTTACAGGTGTAATCGATTTCTAGGGTTCATTGATTACCTTTAAATCTTTTTGGGTTTTTTAATATTATTTTTGCTTCTCTATTTTTTGTGATCTATTTTTGTCAGTTTCAAATTTGCAGCATTATGTATATTTTTTTTCATTTTTTTTAATTTGATTTTCTCAACGAATTTCTAGGGAAGTTCGTTACATCTAGTTCTTGTTATATTGAGGTTTCGTTATATCGAAATCGGATTCCTTAAAATGTTAAAAAAATATATATATATATTGGTACTATAAATGTAAGCATATTTTTTAAAGAGAGATTTAAATTAGATCAATTTTTGCAAGTAATTAGCAATTGGTGCATAATGTATATTATTATGTTGTATCACGGTTTCGGGTGTCTGTAGGAAGGGAATGGACAAATCGTTATAACGAGGATTTCGTTATATCGAGGTTAGACCGTACTTCGATATAACTGCTTGGTCACCGGCCGCTGCAGCAATGGAGGGAGGCTTTTTACCGCCCAAACTTGACGAAGATCCATACAGAGCGGAGACCGCGATAACATATATAGGTATAGTGAGAGCCGAGCCCGTCAGCTACAGATATAGTAGGAGCGCGGTAAAAAAAATAACTTTTAAAAATCGATATCTCGAAAACTATGGCCCGTTGCGAAAAATCCTTTGAGGGGATCTCTTAGAACATTAAAATGAAGGCCTGTGCCAAATTTAAAATCGGAATTCAGTTTCCGGTTTTCGGAAGTGCACCCCTTTCTTTTTTCGTGAATTCGAACAAGCAAAATTATGCGAGTTTTTTAAAATAAAGCCGAAAGAAAGCTTCTTTTCTAGTTTCACGTGTTCGAATATTTTCTAGCCTCTTTTACTTGGTGATTATGTTCTCTGACGCGCACTAGGTCGTCAGGCCTGTTCTATCGGGCCGCGGTCATGTTTCGCTTATACATGACAAACAACTGGGTATATTTGAGGAGTTTCGGAACTAAAATCGAAATATCCAGATTTGATTGAAACATATATCATCGAGAGATTAATTTATCGTACATCAACTGTCTAAGCGTCAATCAGTTTTGCAACATAGTTTCGGAGCTTTTTAATGTTCAAGTTGTACCTCTATCCATTTGGTAATACAGACACTACCTAAACACAAGTTAACCCTTTCAGTCATGCATTTTTCATCTGCACCGATTTTGATGAAAATTGGTACTCGGGGGTTTTCGGGGTTGCTGATTACGAATCCGGCATTAGATGTTCAAAATTCAAAATGGCGGATCCAATATGGCGGACGTGAAATTCCAAATACTTATTAATTCTTCTAAAATTTTGTACTCAGGGGTTTTCGGGGTCGCTGATTACGAATCTGTCATTAGATTTTCAAAATTCAAAATGGCGGACGTAAAATTCCCAATACTTATTAATTCTTCTAAAACTTTGTACTCAGAGATTTTCGGGGTCGCTGATTACGAATCCGGCATTAGATTTTCAAAATTCAAAATGGCGGATCCAATATGGTGGACGTGAAATTCCAAATACTTATCAATTCTTCTAAAACTTTGTACTCAGGAGTTTTCGGGGTCGCTGATTACGAATCTGGCATTAGATTTTCAAAGTTCACAATGGCGGATCCAATATGGAACCACGGATGTTAATTTTGCAGTCATAAATTATTTTGGTTGCAGAATGATCTCAAACTGAAATATTTATTTCTAATATACATTTGAAGGAATATTCCTGATAAAGTAGGATTTTAAATGAGTGAAATTTTTATTGTTACACTGCCCAGTTGGATCGACTATATTGCATCCACCATTTTGAATTTTCAAATCTGACCTCGTAATTGTGATCAGTGACTCAAAAAACCCCTAGATCCGTATTTTCAGAGGCATTGGTTCAATATTAGAGCTCTGAGGTGATTTTTTAAAGGGTGGGATCGTAGCAGTCCCACTGTGACTGACAGGGTTGAAGGGCTGTAGGGACTAAAATAATATTGAGATTTAAATTGACAAAACTAAGCAAACCGTGATTATAGTGTTAGGAATATCGTGTCAAGAAATTGAGGGGTATCTCTACTTCGTTCATCTCCTCTACATTTATAAATGGAAAAGTCTGTCGGTTTGTCTGTACCCGATACACTGCGGAACCAATGGGCTGATTTGGATGCGGTTTTCACCACTGTATAGTGTATTTGCCGGAGCAGGTTTTACGCTACGTATCATCAAGGTAGGTTATCGGGGAGTTGAGCAGTGAACAAAATTTTGAGACGAGCAGTAAGAAAATTGACCCTGTAAGGGCGCGTATACAAATTACGTAACGCAAAATTTCCCCATTTTGACGCCCCCCCGTAACAGGACCGTAACGCCTGGCCTGAACCCCCCCCCCCCCCCTCTATTCCATTACGTAACGGGTGCTTTGTCGTCAAGAATTGCGCTTATTCAAAGAAATGACTAATGAAAGGATCGGGTTTATACTCATTTTATGAAGTATATATTCATCTAATTTTATACCAATTTTTATGGGAAAATCTTCAAACTAACCGAGATAATGCCCTGATTTGGCGACGAAAAAAAATTTTCTTCATTGTCCCATCGATATCTTTATGAAAGATTATCTGTAAATAAAAAGTCAACAATTTATCGATATCTATACAAGTATTGCCATCGTTATGCGTAGCCGTTTTTTTTTACAAAATTCTGACAGTTCGGACATTTATTTCTATTTTCAAGGCCCTTTTTTTGTACTCAAGTAATCTTTAAAAATAGTAATGATCAAAATTTAAAAAATGGGCTACGTACAACCTTATTCACTGCGATTACAAAAATGTAAAAAATAAAAATTATAAATCGGTTAATAAGTTTTTGAGCATTCGCTGGGAAGGTCGAAAAAAGCAGTTTCGAGAAAATCGCGATCAAAGTTTTCGTTTCGTTTTCTTGATATAAAGCTATGTTTTTTCTAGAATATTGATATTACCATTAAAGTATCTAATCGCGAACGATATGACGGTTTTTCATCTTCATTATATTTCACAAAATAATAAGAGCCTGCACTTCGTCTATTCTAAACGATGCCCCACCTGTAGGGCCTGAGGATACTAACCAATCGCGCTACCTGTTTTCACTAAAGTGACTGTAACTTCGTCAATTTTCGGACTTCTGAATAAAAATGTTGCCAACATATTTTTTGAATATATGTACTTGCAAGAATTGTAAAAAACAAAAAAAAATGTTTTTTCAATTTTGAATGGGGAAAGTGGGAAAGCTACTGTGCAAGTTCTTGCACAATAACGTCCCCCCTTAACTGACATTTCGTATGGAAAGCTGTCAACTTTCCGCGATAAAATTGCGCTCAAGTTTTAAATAAAAAACATGAACATGCAGAAATGTTGCTATTTCTGGCAGTTCTAAAATCGCGACGCAACGCAAACCTCGACCCCCCCCCCCCCCCTGTACGTAGACCGTAATGCTTGGCCGGAACTGCCCCCCCCCCCAAATTGTGTTACGTAATTTACGTACGGCCCCGAAACATGCGCGAACGGGCCTGCGTCAGGCCGCGATCGATTTGTACCCAAGCGGAGCCGGGTACGGTAACTCGTTATCCCTCAATCCGTGAACTTGGGTCATTTTCGTCCTGCCCAAAGTCACTTTCTTCGCAAGTTGGTTAATATTTGACGAAAAAGAAATTCAATATAAGAAAGAGAAAAAATTGTATTTTCCCTTGAGAAGTAGGGGCTAAAGATTGACCATACATTTTTTCAGATTTTTTTCATTGACAATCGTTGGTTTGGTAGCGCAAAAACGAAAACGACCCAGGTTCACGGGATTATGCGAACCTCAAATACCTTCTCAAATACAAAATCAAAACTCAAATACAAAATAAGTTTTGTAGCTGAGTATTGATTTTGAGTATTTGAGTATTGAAGATTGAAGTATTGAATTTGTATTTGACAAAACTCAAATACAAAATAAGAACTCAAATACAAAATAAGTGAACCTCAAATACCTTCACGGATTAAGGGATAATACTATTCGAAAAAGATGTGAGTTTGACCACAAACGGTATCTTTTCGAACATCAACGTAACTTGTGGGTTAAGCCTGGCAGGAACCCGGTAAGGAGGTTGGAGCATTAGCCACAATGAAAGATTACATTTTTTTCATATTCAAGGTGTCCTGTAATCAATGGATAATCCTGCAACTATCGATAGGTCAGATCATGTCCTACTATTTGCTGGAATTTCAGCTTAGTAAAAGTTCCACGGTTTTCAAGATTTTGGGCTTTATATTATTTTTTGAAAAAAAAATCATCTTTTTGTGGTTTTATATAGGTTATTCGTTTTATCAAGGAAAGTCTTTATTTTAACCTTAAATGTTAAGGAAACTTTATGAAAAAAGATCTGATGCAGAACTTTCATATAATCCAATTCAAACGTCTGACTGATGACTGGCGGTGTAAAAAATGTACTACGCATATCATTCCAATTACTTTAAAAAGTTATTTAGTTATTGTCGATTCATATCATTTGTAGAAATGGCATGCAAAAAACTAGAAGCGGATGGTTTTTTTAAAAAATAACGTGAAGCCCAAAATCTAGAAAACCGTGGCATTTTTACTAAACTGAAATTTCAGCATATACTAGGATATGATCTGAACAAGACGTAAAATAATTTTTTTACGCTTTCCTCGTGAAAATATTTTTCAACGACTATACCTGAGAAGTTCTTAACTTTGACGATTCGGTCAATGCATATACCGATTTCTCGACTAATTGGCTGTCGATTTTCAAAAAATATCATCGAAATACGACTATTTTGCTCGGAGTTATGATTGAAAATCTGCACGGAGTCCCACAAACCCGAGTGTGGCAAGTATGTCCCGAAAAAATAAGAGGCATGCCAGGATTTAAAAATCCTATCTTGCCGTCCGTAAACCACATATATTCAATATCGAACCATCAAGGTTTGTTGAAAAATAACGCATCTTGACTGGCGAATAAAGAGCATTGTTGCCAACCTCAATGTCCACGATGTTACTGGACCCCGGCAACACTTAATATTAATTAATGGTAATAATAAATAATCTCGTGGCATGAATATAAATCGGCATAATTATAAATGACCCAAAATTTCATTCTAAGTTGTATAAAACATTCGCTGACGTAGTTTCTACAAGCTTTTATCAAACTCACTTCGTTCGTATCACTTTCCGGTTCAAAATTTGTAATCCATTTTTTAAGCACTGGCTGGCATCCAATTGAGCTAAAATTTGGCGTACCTATGAAACTTCGGCGACAATGCCATAATACGATACCACAGAGCTGGTCTGATGATGGAGGTGGGAGGTGGGCAAAGCAACTCCTTAATAGCATATACAAGGACAGTAGAGTTTGTGCTCATTTGTTTTGTTACTATGACCAAAATTCATTGCACATAATGACGAGAGTCTGATGATGCAGGGGGAGGTGGACACTGGAACTCCATGATGACATGTTTTTTTTTACGAGGGGAAAATGCGTTGGCACCAGAGAGACACACGTTCTCTCCCGTGTGTCGGGCTCTCCCTATGGCCGACCGACTAAAAACCTCCTCCGTACTGTCTCCGCGAGATGGCAACACGTATGTATAACTGTAGAGATTCGGTCTGTGTGGCTCTCTCTACTCCTGTAGTTGTTCGTCCGCGGCTTGTCCAGTCTGTAAAGTCGGTAAGGTAGGAAGAGGCAGGAAAAGATTGTGCGTTTCGTCTCGGGTACAGTGACAGACTCATCAGTAGGGCTGTGTCACTGCACCCTGCCCTAGACGCGCTGGGTGTTAGGATCTAGGGGAAAGACGGTTGTATATATTGTAACGCATGCCCCTGCGACCGCTTGTGAGAAACGCTGGAACGATGTGTAAGCCGCGTAGCGGTGAGATGGTGGAACTAGCAGGACCGCCACATAACTTCACCACCGCGGGACCTAAGTATAACTTCACCACCGCGGGACCTGCCCATCGTCCGTTTGTCAATCTCAAGGATCCCGTTCATACATCACCTTTCATTCCTTTGTTATTCATTCTCATTCACTCTCCAGGCATCCGTCCTCTTTCTTTTCTCTCAGAACCGCCTCGATAAACTCGGCGACGAGTGTCCAGCTGTATTCGCCATGTAGCATCGTTCCGACCATAATGACATGTTAGGACAGTCGCGGTTGTGCTCATTTGTTTTATCATGAGCACTTTTCATTACACGTGACAACGAGGGTCTGATAATGGTTGCGAGACGTGGCAACTAAAATTTTCCAATGGCAAATGGTACGACAATCGAGTTTGGGCTCAATTACTTTGTTGAGTTGAGCACTATTTATAATTACACTATTATAAAGTTTCTTGCGAAACCTTTATAACCTAAGGCAGGGTTTTTCATTACGTCGATGTCTAAATGGCATGGAGGTCTGGTATGGCAAATAAATAAATAAATTCTAATAGTAAAAAGTATAAAATAAACTAAACGTAAAAAAATCTTTTTAACAAGCTTTTATTTATAAACGATTGACATAAAAAGTAAAAAATAATGTGTAGTGTATGAAGTTGAATAGTAAAGCAACTGAAGAACCACATCCTTGGTCACTGATCAAAGGCGCAGGCAGCACATACTGAATAAAACTTGAATAAACATAGAACTTTAAAAAATGTTAATATTTTCTTATAAACTTGAGACGTGAAACGAAATTACACTTGAAATAAAGCCTCAAGCATTTAAGAAAATATTTTTTAAATGGTACGTTCTATTTTTATGTAAATTATATTAAGTATGCGCTTTTGATCACTGAGCAAGGGTGGGCTTCTTCTGTAGCTTCATTATTCACCTTCATATACGAGATATTATGTTTTACTTTTCAGTTTAATAGTTTATAAACAAAAGCTTGTTTTCAAAAAGATTTTATACGCTTTGTTTTTTCCATCATAATCATCGATAATATTATCCTTTTTTCAAGTTGATAGTAAGACAAAAGTTTTTCTTATTTACGTAATAAAAATATAAAAATACATAAAAATATTTAAAACATCACATATTTCAATTAAATATTTTTGAAAAATTGGCATCTACAGAATAAAGCTATACCTCGTACGCATGTTTTTTTTTGAGGTTCATGGAACGAAAAAATGGTGAACAGTCATTTGACGGGCTCTATTGAGTGAGCCACTCCAATCGAGCATCAACTATATATTGCTATTTATCGACTATGTTTTCTTGAATAACAGTTCAATATATTTATGTTTAATTGAAAAAATGATAGCTATCAATATCATTTTCCGGCTGAAGGTGCGGCCTCATGCAGTCGCTCGTCGCTCGTTTGCAGCGACAAATCTGGTCACGTGATATGTAGCGACAAAGCTGAAAATGTTGAGCTTTGTCGCTGGGAAAGGAGAGTGGGAAGAGGAGAGTGAGCGATACAAGTCGTAATATGCTAATACTCTTTTTCGCCGCATTTTCTGAATCCGTGCTCTGTGAGCAATCTGTTGACACTGGTCAACCCACTTTTGATACTTCTAAACAAACGACATCTCGTCAATTTCCGAAAAAACACTATTATATTTTTATTTTTATTCACTCCGATGTCTTTCACTTGTATCACTACCACGACTGCCACTAAAGGAGGTTAGGAAATCAGCTTTCACGATCATTCCTGCAAGCAGCCATGTTGACGATGCTATTCGACGCGGCGACTTGTCGCTACTTTTTTGAGTCGCGGGAAATTCAAAATAGGGTCACGTGACCAGATTTATGGCTGAAATTTTAGTCCCAACAGGTTCGTATTCTGCCGAAAACAGTCCTGAAACTCCTTAACTTCAATTGCAGAGACATCAAACCGCTAGATTGCTTAACAGGAATGTGAATAAAAAAACAGGAAAAAAATATCCGTTGAAAGGTTAAAATATTTTTGACAACCCGCAAAAGCAGGTCGCTAGACTCTGCATATGGTGCAAAGTTTTGTTGACAAGATGTTCAACTTCGTGAAAAGAATCTGCCCATTAAAATGGACACTTGGGGCCATGGAGAAAAAAGATCTCGCGTCGGTCCATCAGACCGAGCTGTGACGTTCCAGGATTAAGATTCGCGCGACGGTGTTTACGATAATTACCGTTAGAGCGAACTGCGTATATTCAGTAACGTCGTTACTTTCTTTTATAGCAAATGTCCACCACTACGATGAAGCTTCGTTGCCAGCTTCTGTGCCGAGAAAGCTTAACAAAACCCACGATCTGCCGAAAACCTCATATTTCAGTTTTTCTTTCTTCTTTATTATAATCGTAAGGCTCGGGGTGTAAACGTTGATACAACGGGCGCTCTAGTACCACCAGTACTTTTTCGGCACTCGATCTTCCTTTATGCCCATTTTATCCAGTATGTCCATCTCGAAAGTTTTGTGTTCAGGCTGAAAAATAATGCTGTTTAAAATCGCGTGTTACGTTTTGAGGGAAGAAGGAAGGCACGTGCAAACGTTGAAATCTCTAAGAAAGTGCGAGAGAGAGAGAGAGAGAGAGAGAGAGAGAGAGAGAGAGAGAGAGAGAGAGAGAGAGAGAAAGAGACCACGTCAAAGTGAATGTATCAACTCTGCTTCTGATTAATGAAAAAACATTTGACTGTCATACTTTCATAATAGTACGAGAGCCCACGACCAACATTTTTGTTTCATAGTACTACGACCAAAACCGTATAAAAACGATAGATGCGATGACCCTGAACCCAAAAATGCTAATTTCAGTAATTTCTTGCGTAGCGTCGGAGAACATTTTCAAAAAATGTCAACAAATTTCACCAAACTGTATCATCGCATTCCTTTTGATTTTCGGAATGGAGTTGAATGATAAACCTGAGATACCGAGAACACGTTTGCCAGACGCCAGACAAACGGAAAATAATAGCATGCCCTACGAAGATCATTTTTATAAGTAAATATGAGTCAGTTGATGCGAAAAAATCTATTTCCAGAAAAGTCTGGGCACCTTAGATTCTGAGCACATTTTGAAAATGTTAACAAATTGTGCTGATCGGTAATGTAGGTTTCCGATTGAAAACTGTTGGACATGATGAATTGAGTTGTCCCGATTAAAAAACAAATGATATCAGACTACTAGAGTGCAGCCCCTGATTGATCAGACAAATTATTGGTGACATTGAAAATGTCTGAAAACAGTATTTTGGTAATGACGGCAGCCATAGATTTTTTTTTAAGTGAACTGTGTGCTGTGATCCAGTTTGGTTAAATTTGTTAATATTTTCGCTAATGCGCTCTGGTCAGATGCTGCGCGCAAAATTCCTGAAAACAAAAATTTTCGCAATAAAATAACAAAATGTATGTACATTTCCAATATTAGACGGAATATGATAATACCGTCTGCCAATTTTCTTTTAACGTAACAGAAATGGGCCCTCGCGAAGCTGCTACGTTTCTGACTGTTCCTCTCCGCCTAGTCGGGTCTAGGATAATCGAATCCATCAATTTTGGTTGTCGGCTCTCGTACTACAAGATCTTTGTACCTTGAACGTGATTTCTTCAACGTCTTCTTTGAGCGTATCTTTAGGGCGTTCCTTATAGAGATGTGGAAGTTTGTAATCCATCGTTTCGAGGTTGGCTATGGGAATCGGAATTATGCGTCCTGTCCTCGTCGAGACCCTCACGCGGTCACCCTCGCTCGTGTACCGCCACTCTATAGTAGTTGCTTTTCTGCACCATTCAGAAAGAAGCACTTATCGATCGGGTGAAGACGAATAAACGAGAATTCGTGCATATTCAATGAAAAGCGAAGCTACAGGACTAAATACGACAAAAAAAAAGGACTGACAAATCACTCGGATCCACGAGTCTGATGTCTGTCGTCACGAGCAGCGGGGCTTCGCTTTTGACGCAAACTCCAGGAAATCCATCTTCCTCCTTGCCTATCATTCGCAAATGAGTGTTCAGTCCGTCGACGTAGACCCAATTTCTCTCCGCTACTATCTGCGTTACCAATCCCTGCTTGCCCTTATCTATACCAACGAGAATTTCCACCTGTGGACAGAAACACAACTCACTATTCCGTGCTGTGTGGAGGAATAGAATTATTCGTACATAGCGGATATAAATTTATAAATGGCCAAAAAATGTGTCAACAAATGAATAAAAAGATGTAAATATAGGTCCATATGATAAATGGATCAAGATTTTTGTCTAATTTTACGTGACTTTGGATTTTAGCGATGCAGGTCTAAGGATTCTGATTTTCGGGTTCCTCACAAAGCATTTTTGCGCCAAACCTTTTCATGTACTACAAAGCCATTTTTCATTGTCAGTCCAACACGAACGAAGAAAAAGGAAATGTGATTTCGTCTAATACCACAGCGACGTTTACAGTAAGATATACAACTGGCACAGACAAGGTTGGAAAGAGAACAAATTGAATTTGCCGTATTTGATCGTCGTATTTGATCATTGTTTCCGGTTCTTACTCTGTCGCCTCGGAAGAAACTCCAGTCTCGTATCGGCTCGACGTGAACCATGGGAAGGCGAGTTCCGGGGGCATTCTGCAGCCAAAAAGATCTCGTCCACGGGCGATTGGATGTGAAGCGGAAGTCCCTTCGCTCTATCGTTCTAGGCAGATAATTTGGTTTGCCGCGCGGTGTTTTCCAGTAAACCTGACAACGTGCGTTACGTTCTTACATAAATCCGTGCTACCTTGAGATACTCATTGGTCCGACAGAAAATATCGAGCACATAATTTAACGATGAAAAGATGATGTTTTGTGAGACTTGCCTGTTCCATTGCACGTTTTATATATCGATCGGGCAAATTCGCATATTTCACCGATATTGGGTTCCAACGGACGAAAAGAGCCGTCGTCAGCCTCATGCTCGATTATTTACGATGCAGAAACGAGAACGAAACTCTTCGCCGTAATACAATTTGTAAATAATAGTCGATCGAGCGAAGAAGCAAATTATAACCGGTGAAGCGAGTTATAACCTCAAAGATTTGTGGCGGAGCAGGCCCGAGGAATAACAAACGACAGAGTGCGTTCGCCAGGCCAACGAATTCAGACGTAAATAGAAGGCCAGTTCTCACGGGCGGCCTGTAGAAAAGTATTCTGCGACCCAAACTGCCGCGTGGCGGCGTGACGAGCGAACAGCTGCTACGCCGGCGGGGGCGGAATGAGACACCTATTTCTCTCTTACACATTGCGGAGCGAAAACACGCTTGAGCTAAGAAACTTGAATCGAAAACGACTTGCTTGATTTTTTTGTTTTTTTTTTTCAGAAAAATAATTTGTATGAATAGCTTAGATCATTTTGGTGCAAACTGAAGTTTACTAAGACAATCTATTTTTGAAAAATGAAAAACAAATTTCGGAAGTACAGAACAACTTTTTTTTGTAGCACGAGGGGCATGAGCTGGGCGGGGAGTCGGATGTTCAAACTCTTATTATTTAATTTTTCTTCTCCGTCTTTGTTCTTTTTTCCTGGAATCTAATGCTCTTATTATTCATTATTTTCAATTAAAGAATAATCTTTCAAACAAACAGCACCAAAAAATTTTGACTTTGACATATGATTACAACCGTTCGCACTTGTAATCATCGAATATTGGTTATGCCTGCAATAACCAACATTCGTGGAATTAATAATGATTCACCTAAATATTTTAGATTGAATGATATAGAAGAATGTGCGAAAAATATTATTTTTTAGCTTCTTCAAGCAATTTTGCCATTTGTGATCCGAGAATTCACCGTACATCACACCATGTTTCATTATTTCTCTTAATAACAAAAAAAAAACGTACGTGTCGTCATGTGCTGGAAAACGATGTAATGACAAATTAGGATTTTTCCGCTTTGAGTTACGGCATCCCCCGTAGACACATGAATCGTTAATTGGCATTTTCAAAACTTATATATAAACCAAAAAGTTCAACAGCCTGGCGGCCTGATACAATAAACTCGAACTCAGCGTTTACTCGTCGCAAGAGCGGAAAGAGGAGTCTATGGTACTGTGCGGCAGCGGAACACAGAGAGAGCGCTAGCAAAACGAGAAGGTGCAAGAGAGAGCGAGCGTGTCCCCAACGAGAACGACCGCACATGTTTCCAGCACCAGCGCATAATACCTATAAGAGGAAGCAGGACATAATGATGGCCCCAGCGTATATCACGTGTGAGAGTGAGTAGGATGCCTTCATGCCCCCAGGGTTGAAGCCTACGAGAGAAAGCGAGAGCGAGAATGAAAACTGCTGTCAGCGCCACTAATCGAGATCTAACGTTGGGGGCATGCCCCCAATGAAGTCGGCACATAATATCCTTATGGACTGCTCTTCTATGTACGTCTGAATTCATTGGCCAGTAGGCCTATTCTGTAACTCGTAACAACTTCGTTATCGTTAGCTAGCGACAGCCAATAAAAGGCTCCCTTTCTTCTGTGATCGTGCATGTGATTGGCTGCCGCTAGCCAACGATAGCGAAAAATGTCGCTACCGACTTACAGAATAGGCCTACAGGCACTCGAGAAAACAACCGTAGGATAAAGTAGAACACGCTCAGTCAATAACGATAATTGTAGAGAACGATTATCGAGGTTTGTCGATTTAAGAGGGAATGATACCTTATCGCGGTCGGTATGGTAGAACGATTATAGATTCCCACGAATCTCTGAAACGGCTCTTCAGATCCCGTCGAAACTTCGCCAAACGACGTCAAATAGATAGATGAATGGCTCTCTTCTTCTCAAATTTTCTGATTTTGAGAAAAAGAATGTAGATTGGCTTATTATAACCCAATCTACATTTTTTTTCTCAAATTCAGAAAATTTTAGGATAAGACAGCCGTTCGTCTATCTATTTGACGTCGTTTGGCAAAGTTTCGACGGGATCTTCTGAAGAGCCGTTTCAGAGATTCGTGGGAATCTATAATCGTTCTACCATACCGACCGCGATAAGGTATCATTCCCTCTTAACCCCAGTAGGCCTATTCTGTAACTCGGCAGCGATAGTTTTCGCTATCGTTAGCTGGCGACAGCCAATCGCATGCACGATCACAGAAGAAAGGAAGCCTCTTATTGGCCGTCGCTAGCTAACGACAACGAGAGTTGTCGTTACGAGTTACAGAATAGGGCTACTGGAGCGAGACATCTATCGTACCAGTAGGCCTATTCTGTAACTCGTAACTTTCAATGCTTTCAATTGCATTTCAATGCATTTCAAATTGAATATGGTACAGGAATCGCAGATTGAAAGCCAATTTATGATTACAACGATGGAACTGCTAGTAAAACTTTAAATGCGTTTTTTTTGACGGTGTTTCAACGATTTTTTTTTAACGGCGCTCACGATTTCTTGACATCTAATAAATGGATTGACCTGAAATTTGGTACACTTATTCAGTGTAATAGTCGTCTTGACTCACGTTTTTCTTCTTAAAATTTTTTTGCGTTACTCATTAACAATAATGACATTTGTCCTCGAAAAATCGAGAAAAAAAATCAATTTTTATCATAATTTATAAAATTTAATTCATAATTCAATTCGTAATTATTGTTAATTAATACTTATCAATAATTATTAATATAAACAAATACATTAATTCATTCATTAATAAAATCATCAATAATTATTATTAATTAATTATGCGAATAATTCAATTCATAAAATTCAATTCATAATTTATAAAATTCAAACTTCGTTATCAACACTATAACCCCCAAAATGAACTTCCACGACGTCGACGCTGCGGACAAAAGTGAAGCCCGGATATTTCTGAAGGTTTTGTCTCACGGCGCCGACCTCGTAGGGGTTGTAGTTTGGCATCAATCCACCCCCATCCTTCTTCATCCCCTAAAAAAATCCTGCAGCCCGATTCTTAGGCAACCTTGTCAAAAAATGGGCTTTTTCTATTTTTTTCCGATTACGGGGTTTTCCAGCGACAGCACGACTGTACTATAAATGTATTATATTTTGCTTTTTTCACTGTCGAAAATGTACAGATTGTCTATTGACTACTCAATCCGCTAGTACTACCTTAAATTTTAGCCTCGTCGTTTCATTCGCTAGACAACGTATCGAGCAACTGCACGTTATTCTCGCTAATCATCCCATACACCATTTCGGAATTGAAGTAGTTGGGCATTGCTGCTGTTGCTATAAAATTGAAGCATTCAACATTAAGGGTGCAGCGAACCCATAAAATTCCTTCAAACATTCCAATCGACGTTTTATTTCACAGCTTGTCCTTGACAATATTTATCATGGAAAATGCGCATTCGATAGCGGCATTAAAAAACGGCTATCCAAGGAGCTCGAGAATGACCTTTGCGACATTGCCGAATTCTTCATTTCCCGCTGCATCGACCATGTCGTTCATGCCGGCCCAAAAGCTTTTCGTGCTGGAAATATTTGCCCTTTCGTAGATCGATACCTTTCTCGCTTGACGTCGTTTATCGTCGCCGAGTATCTCTGTGGAAATACATTGCCACAAAAAATATCAACCCATTGCACCTCACATCTACAGAGACTCTTATGCATACACTCTGCCCCATGGGACGTAGCGATACCGCCTTCTGAACGCAATTGATGTACACTACAGTGGCGTGTTTCCTGCGGCTCGCAGATAACTCGAAGTACATATAGGTGACTACTTTTATGTACGTTGTGTGTACTTTGTGCATTTATGTTTCAACATTTTTATGCGTTCGACTAGGCTGACATTTCAAAGCTCAATATCTTCCCTGCCGTTCGTAGCCGAGTATTCACGCGCAGATGATTATCGGACGACCCCGTTCAAAGTTTACCGAGTACCTCTGTATAGAAATGAATTGTCCTGAAGGAACAATTCCGGGCACGTGGCATCCTTGGCCTGATGATCGACTTTTATTTTTAGCGTTTCCGCGGCAGTAGTCGCCATGCAAATGTAGACCTTCTCCATAATCGTATAGATCGATGGATTATTTCGTTTTTTAGGAACCGCCACCATTTTTTCCGATGGATTAAGGGGTTACCCCCACTTGCGATTTTGCAAAAATCGATTTTTTTATTGCATTTTTTTGAAGTAAAAGTATCTGAGAATATGTTCTGAAAATTTCAAGTCGATCTGAACAAAATTGACTGAGATATGAGCGTTGAAAGAGAAGAATCCGTGAATTGAAGAACTGAAATTGAAACTTTAAACGCGTTTTTCTCAAAATGGCATTTCTGAAGACGGTGACCAAGATTACTCGGACACTAATGAATCGATCTTCTAGAAATTTTGCAGGCTTATTTAATACATAAAAATGTAGTCTTTAATCGTTAGATTTTTTTTTCGAAAAAAATGGCCGTTTTATAGCCAAAAAACGGCCGTTTTTTTTCTTTAAAATCGAACCATTAACTTTGACTGTCCACCATTTTGTGAAAAATGAATATTTTTAAAAATCCTTCGATTAAAGACTAGTTTATACTTATATTTGACTAAATCCATCCGCATTTTTTTTTTTCAGATGATTCACTTCGCCGCAATGTTGGTCACCGCAAACCGTGTATATAAAAACATTATTTCATTGACGGCCATTTGCCACTAAACAATGTAATATTTTTCAATAAAAAAATTACTGAAAGTTCTTCAAGATGGTATGTTGATCGATTAAAAAAGTTTTGTAGTTTTCGTTAAGAAAATTCATGAAAAAGGCCTTTTTTTGCGCTACAAGTGGGGGTAACGCCTTAAGGAGGTACGATCATTTCCACGGGGTCAAAAAAGGGACTGAATTGATTTTACCCACAGCTGCTCTGATTGATGTTTTCTTATGTCGGTTATTCGTATTATCGATTATAGTGTGCCAAAGGTTGTGGTAAATGATGAATTTATTGCACGTGAATAAATGAAAACTGAAATATTAGATTGTCGACGACTCGGTAGTAATCTTCGTAATAACAGTATTAACATATCCACCATAAAAACGGACTAAAAAGATAAAAAATATCAGCCGGAAATCTATTACAATAGGCTTGAATTACCTCAGCGGAATTAATACGATAGGCAGGATATAATTATCCATATTATTGATACGTGATAAATGATAAAACTCCATAAATTGTTGCTTGCATATTTTATGGCAGCTTCTATTCAAATTAATTTCAAAATAAAGCTGGGTTATGTTCGTCAAACGCATCAGCTGTTGCTCGCGACGTTGCTGAGTCTGTGGGTGCTATTTCGTCGTTCTGACCATTTTCAACCGGAAGTTGAAACTTTCTTGTAATGTGGTGCTTTAACTACACGGTGAAGATTGATTTTCTTATTTTTCACAATATCTATTATATCTAATCTATCGAATTTCAGTTTTCCAACGTTTTTAGTTGGATACGCGAGCAGAAAAACCACGATCACCGCACTTCCGGTTGACCCTCTCCATAAGACGACGTGCTTCGGTAACTCAAAGTGCTCGACTTTGCAGTTTTATTGCGAAAAAAACTAAACGGTCAAAATAGCTCAAATTTTGGCAATAGGCGCATAAAGTATTTGCCAAAATCATTAAAAAATTTCAAATCCGAAAGTTGGATTCATACTAATGATCGTACCTCTTTAAGGATGTTGTGTCCAAAATTGAAAATGGTAATAAACATTTAAAAATTCGACAGGTCATTATGTAAAACATTTGAACGGTTGTGTAAACATTTCACGACGATTAGGAAGCTGGCTACTGAGAAATTAGAATTTACAAATTGCACGCAGCCTTATGGAAACTGAAGTAATTTTGCCATTCTATTAGCAAATAGCAAACATTGCTATTTCTTTTTAAGAAATAGAAGAAATCATTATGAACGATCGTTTTTTTATTTAAAACATAATAATTTTCATAGTATAATTACACTAGACACAAAAATTAAAGAATATGAAAAAATCTTTAAATTTTTTGGTGATTTTCAAAAGGCTCAAACTTCAGACTTGGGGAAAAATAGTCGTGGAGCAATAAGAAAAAAGCAAATTCACGCCTGAAGTCTCTAGTTTTAATAGTCCAGTCATTTCGTCCGAAAAAAAGGCAAATAAAAGAAAATGAATTTGCGCTTCTAATTTTTTAATATGTTGTAGGGGATACCTAGAAAAGCTTAACTTGAGATTGTCGACCAAGCTTTCCTAGGAGCTTTCGCCGCCATCTTGGAAAACGCTTAAAATTTGTTTTTCGGCAATAACTCGGCTATCCGATGAGATTCGAAAATTTTTGTAAGACACTTTTTGTAGCTTTCTTTGTGCTCTACAATAACGCCTGAATCATTTTTAGCGTATCATGCATCGTTATCGAGATATCGATCGATAAAGTCAAAAATTTAGGACACAATTTTTGTTTTTTCCTTTTTTTTTCTTTGGGTCTTAATAAATATGAAAAATTGTGGAATTCAAACTTGTAGAGCATATTCAGACCTACAATTTCCTTCTTGGATTTTTTTATGTTGGACAAAAATTACGATCTCCAGCGCGCCGCAAAGTCGGTGAATCCACGCTCAGCGTCGAGCGCGCTCAAGTTAGTATATCGTATCGTGTTGAGTTTTTGCTGTGCGTAGTGTAAATCGAGGGTTCCGATATTCTGGGCAAAAATTTCGATATCTAGTTGGCTGTAAACTCGTTATAACGGAGTGCCCGCATAGAGCGTCCGTTGGAGTTGGAGGGGTCAGGTATAAAGGGACCCTTTTGTTAGGGTCTACGTGTTGAAACGTGTTCTTCTTTTCGTAGCATCTCGGTTAGTTGCCTCGAGCCTTTCGAAGTGAGCACACGTGTTTCAACAATTTTGTGACCATGGGAGACTGTTTTATTTGTAAAAAAGCGTTAATCGACGACATTTATGTTGCTAAAAAAAGAGCTGTTCGAACTCTCTTGACGGTGAGTGAGAAAAGAGGACATGTGGACCATCAACGCATGCTAGAAAGTGTCGAATCTGTGAGTGTGCATAGGGCGTGTTACAAGAATTATGCGAACGAAAGACTCGCGTCGTTTGTCGCTCGTCGAACAAAATCAGTCTCGGAAGAACAGGAACCTGAACCTGAACCGGAACCCGAACATCAACAGCAGCTCGAAGACCGTTTCGATTTTAAAAATAAATGTTTGTTTTGTGGAGTACCGTTTTCCGATCAAACAAAAACACCAATGCATCGACGACACGCAATTCGAACGGTTCGAGAAAAGTCTATGAAAGATAACGTCCTAAAATATCTGCTCGGACGTAACGATGAATTTGCCGCTTCTATCGTCAAGCGTGTCTGCTCGGTACCTGATCTCATCGCCGTAGAAGCTCGCTACCATCGCGAATGCATGCATCGTGTGTACAACCCGCTACCTGAGGAGGGTGCGAAAAGAGGACGACCGACAGGTAACAAAGTCGACGAGGCAATGGAGGGGATTTACTCATTTCTAAAAGAAAATTCCGACGAATGCCAGTTTTCGATGACTGAATTAATGAGTCACGTAAATGGAAATTTTGTTCCGCACATAAAAACGGTTAAAGCACATTTAGAAGCGAAATATGGCGAGGACATTCTAATTATCGAGAAACAAAAGCGAAATTGTGTCGTTTGTTTCCGAAACACCGGATTTAAAATTCTTGCGGATAAATGGTACCAGGAAAAGAAGCAGAACTCTCACGAGGAACGACTCCGAGTTATTCGCGAAGCTGCTGCTATAATTCGAGAGGACATAAGAGGCGTCGTTTACGACAAACAAAATTATCCTCCCTCGGATGAATTTGTACGGGATGTCGAAGCCGCTGTTCCGGAATCTCTACAAGTTTTTCTTTCAACAGCAATAATGAAAGATAAACGTGGCGCACTGGACTCGTGGAAAAAAAAGTGCACATCGATTGCTCACGCAATAATTACGGCTGTGCGTCCTCGTTCTTTTTTCTCTCCGCTGCAGATCGGTGTTGGAACTTATCTGTATAAGAAATTCGGTTCCAAGAGCCTCATCAACATTTTATCGGCAATGGGGTTCAGTGCACCGTATCGAGAAGTGACGATTTTCGAGAATTCGTGCATTCATCGACCTGAAAGTGAAATCCTGGAAAATTCATTCAGTCAATTCGTATTTGATAATGCGGATTTCAACATAAACACTCTCGACGGCCGTGGAAATTGTGAGGCCGCCTGTGGGTGCAGAAAAGCGGGAATCAGTTGCTCCGTTATTTGCATGCACTGCAGTGGGCAAACATGCAGTAACGTCGCCAGAGTCGACATTTTGCTTGACGACGACGACGACGATGTCTGTAACGATGATGATGACGATGCTCTCATCGAATCAGCATCATTTCCAACGTTTCAACAGACACAACAACTCGAAGAGTTTACGGAGGACGAAGATCTTCAGCCTGGACCATCCAAGCGAAAAAAGACATGAAAAAAGTCCATCGTTCGTGTCTCGAGTGCAGAAAAAAATATTTTTCTTTCCGTTTATTTTGTTTTGTTTATTTTGTATTGTAAAAAAATAATATTTTTTACTGCACAAACAAATTATTTGTTTAATAAATTACTATTGTGTGATCCTTAATTTGTTGCTCTATGTACTTATTTTTTATCCCATCAATTTCCTGAACAATTTCCCATTCGATTCGACATCCAGACACAACCGAGCGAGCAGCTCGCTCGACGCTGAGTGTGGATTCACCGACTTTGCGGCGCGCTGGAGATCGTAATTTTTGTCCAACATAAAAAAATCCAAGAAGGAAATTGTAGGTCTGAATATGCTCTACAAGTTTGAATTCCACAATTTTTCATATTTATTAAGACCCAAAGAAAAAAAAAGCAAAAAACAAAAATTATGTCCTAAATTTTTGACTTTATCGATCGATATCTCGATAACGATGCATGAAACGCTAAAAATGATTCAGGCGTTATTGTAGAGCACAAAGAAAGCTACAAAAAGTGTCCTACAAAAATTTTCGAAATCTCATCGGATAGCCGAGTTATTGCCGAGAAACAAATTTTACCCCTTTTTTCAACATGGCGGCGAAAGCTCCTAGGAAAGCTTGGTCGACAATCTCAAGTTAAGCTTTTCTAGGTATCCCCTACAACATATTAAAAAATTAGAAGCGCAAATTCATTTTCTTTTTTGAATGTACGTAATGACTGGACTATAAGATTTCAAGGTAAAATAATTTTATCGTTGACTGTTTCTGAGCAAGCTTGAAGAGATCAGCGGAAGAAGAATGAAAATTCTTGCTTGGCTTCAGCCGAGCTTTAAGATAACATCAGCGATGTTATCTTAAAGCTCGTGTAGCTTGATTCATCCACTTTAACTCAAACCTGACTTTTGCTAAAATGTCAATTGAAGGATATATTTTGCCTCTTTTAATCACTTCTTTGAATTGAAAATGTTTTTCGCAAAAATCAATATTTTTTCATTAAAAAATGTTATACATTGAAACCAATGATAGAAAAAAGATGTCATAAAAAAATGTTTGAAAAAAATCGCAAAATTTGATTTTTACAATATTCACGAAATTACACAGTCATCACTTAAAAAAAAAATTGAATTGTTTTCTTTTATTAATTTTTTCAACATCTAACGATTTTTAAAGAAAAAGATATTCATTTAAAAAAAACATTTTAAATGTAAAGAAATTAGTGAAAAATGCAAAATGTATCCTTTAATTGACTTTGAGCAAAAGTAACAATTCCAATCGTTTGAATCACCGTGAAAGACAAATCGCAGCGGTTTGAATTCTTGGAGGCTTCTTTGAGATACTTTGAGGTTTCAAAAATTATGAAAAGATCCCTAGGCTATACGTTATTTATTAAGTTATCTCAAGTTTATGAAAAAATCGTGAAATCGCAATTTTTCACCTGTTTTTTAATCAAGATTCTTGCGAAAAAAATTGTTCATCAGAAATCAATAGTTATACCTCATAAAGTATACTCAAAAGTTTTCAAACCCCTCCTTTTATTTTCTGGACGAGCCGTACGTTTCCGAATAATGAATTGTCGAAGCCAAAGAGGTCTTTTTCGCTTTGAACGACGATAACTCACAATAAAAAATAATCGTATAAAGCTCATTGACCGCTTAAATTAAATAGCAAGAATCGAGCTCAACGAGTTTTAAAATGACCTTGTCAGAAAAAGATTTATTCAAGCCCGTTGGAAGCCAGGCAAACATTTTGAATTTTTTTTTCGTTAATCTCTTTAAACTTGCTCAAAAACGGTCAATGATATAAATATTTTACCTACAGATCTTAACACAGGAGGCTCCAAACTTGAATTTACTTTTTATGTTATTACTCTACGACCATTTTTCGCCAAGTTATAGCCTTCTGAAAGTCACGTCAAGATTTAGAGATTTTTGCGTATCCTTCACTTTTAATGCCGAGTTAATTATTAATTAATTACGATAATCAAATAGTATTACTGTAATCATCAATTATTCCAGTTCTATTAGGAAATTTTCGAAATATAAAAGAATAACATACGTGGTCCGGAGGCTGGACGCTCCACTTGAAATATTTTGATCGAACTACTGGTCTGAAGCTGCATTTTTAGTTCGGTAATTTCTTTTCAAAACCTCTCGATCTCCTTCTCCTTTCCATCCCTCTCCACTATCTCCGCCTGTTTTCCTTCTCCCGCCACCGGTTTCGAGGATGTTTCACCCATTGCTGAAATATAAAAGTTAGGCATGTATACTACCTTAAGTAAATTTATTAAATAAATTATAATTTGTTTAATTTTTGTTATTTATTAAAAATAAATCATAAAAATTAAATGTAATTTAAGATTTCTTTAATTATTATATATAAAATGAAATGAATCATTTTATTGAATAAACTTAAATTTGTGAGTATTTTATTGGTAATTAAATAAAATCTCCTAATATTATTAAAATATAGGATTTATATAATTACATTCAGTTTGTGTAATAATTATATTGTAATAATTAATTTCATTATCATTTTTATTATTTATTAAGAATAAATAAATAGTTACTTTAATTTAAAATTGGCATAATTATGTTATATATATATATATATATATACAGGATGAGGTACATAAAGTGTTACAGAGCAATAGCACTCAAACTATTGATCCCTGTAGCCTCACCTCCAGCCCGTAAACCCGACCATTTTTTGTTATAAAAAATTTTTTTTTTCAAAATTGTACCCTATGAAAGGAATATTCACACCAATTTGTAAATTTTTGTTGTTTCTCTTTTAAGAGTTATAATTCTTTTTAAGTGTCGATTCCTTTAAAAATTGGATTTGTAAGTAAATTTGATTAATTAATTAAATTGATGCAATATTAAAATATGTACATATAGCCCCTCCTTTTCATTTAATATGAAACAAGTCGTAACAAAGTAAAATAACTGGAAACTGAATTTAGAAGTTTTAAATTTAGTTTATTTTAAAATGTGTTATTTACAATAACGAGAATTGATTATTTAAAATTTGAATTAATTCCATTTAAGTATATACTATATATATATATAAATGCAATCAGCTAAACAATTGAGGGAGCAGAAAAAGTTCACAATTTTTTCAGTGATGGCTTAAAGGCCATAACTTCGTGAAAAATGGTCGTATCGGGAAAATTAAAAAGCATTTTGAAGCTTGAAAAATCTTGAATCTCGAAAAAGTTAAAGAATCTCGCGGACAATTGTTTTTTAGCGTCACTCTCCGCGCTCTCCTAAGGAATAGCGCGACTAACAAAATTCGATGTTTTTTTGTTTTTCAACATCGTCAACTGGCTTAAAAGAAATTCCTCACGGAATCAATGCTTGGTTCTTTTAGCCTGATTCTTTAGCTTCAATTTGGTAGTTCTTCGCTCTCGGTACGATCATTTGTCGCTGGATATTGCCGATTGAATGAAAAGTCAGCTTTTTTCTTTGATCATCGATATCTCATGAACTTATGATCGTACAGCGAACGGAAGGTGGGTTTCGGAAACTTTAATAACTCCTCTATAACGTCTTTTTGGTATTTTAGAATTTTTTTTCAAGCTCAACATTGATTTGAAAAAGTACAAAAAAATTACTTTACTGCCGTTTTGGAAAATCCACCACAACTTTGCAAACATTGTTAAAATGATTAATGTTTCCAGGTTTTTGTGAACTCAATACATGCCCAAAGACCCTGTAAGATTTGTAATGGATCGGTTAAACCGTTTTTTTACCCGGATCGTCAGTTTTATTAAAAGTTAAAGGCGCACTTTTATTGCTTTTCAAACGTCAACATTTGATGATGGTTAAGAGAGAAAAAAATCATTCTTTTTCTCACAATTTTGCATTAGCTACTCATCAAATCGCGAAAAAAAAATTTCAAAGTTCGGAAAAAGAAATTTCATATTTAAAAAAAAATCCGTTATTGATTGAGAAATCATATAGCAATGCGTGTAAAAATATTTTCTACAAATCTCAAATGAAAACAAATTTAGATTTTTTTTTCACATTTAATGTGAATAGTTACTGCGTCATTGTAAGAAAAATAACGGATTTTTCCTCAAGATTTTGGAATTTTTTTTCTTTCGTCAAAACTTCGAAATTTCTACTCTTCAAGATTTGATGACTAGTTAATGCAAAATTGTGAGAAAAATAAGGAAAAAAGTGGTTTCATCTTAACTATCATCAATTGACGTTCAAAGAGCAATAAGAGTTCCTTGAATTTTTTATAAAACTCTGACGATTTGGGTAACAAAAAGGCATTAACCGATCCATTTCAAAATTTACAGATTCTGTGGGCATGTATTGAGCTTAAAAAAACCTGGATCATTTTCGTAATATTTGCAAAGTGTGGTGGATTTTCCAAAACAGGAAAAGTAATTTTTTTGAACTTTTTCAAATCAATATTGAGCTTCAAAAAATTATTTTTCTTCTAAAATATTAAAAATAACTTATAGAGGAGATATTCAAGTTTCCGAAACTCACCTTCCGTTCCCTGTACAATCATTAGTTCATGAGATATCGATGATCAAAGAAAAAAGCTGGCTTTTCATTCAATCAGCGATATCTCAGCGACAAATGGTCGTACAGAGAGCGAAAAAATACCGAATTGAAGCTAAAGAATGAGGCTAAAAGACTCCAGTATTGATTCAGCGAGGCATTTTTTTAGCCCGTGGACGATGTTGAAAAACAATTTAAAAATTCAAAATTTTTTTAGTCGCGCTATTTTTTATGAAGCACCGAGCGTGACTAAAAGGAGTTCTATGAGAGGTTCTTAAACGAGAGATTTCCAGCTTCAAAATACTTTTTCAATTTCCCCGACACAACTATTTTTCACGAAATAAAAAATTTTTCTGCTCCGTTAATTGTTTTACTGAATGTATTTAGATTAGACGTCTATATTAATTCTAGATTAATTCTAGTCAAAAAATTTAATTGCATTAATAGTTACTATAATAAAGATATTATACCTTAATATCATTTTGTAATAAGAGTACTTACCGTTCTCATGTTTCTTCGTTCACTGTTTGATATCTAAAGCGTGGATTGTGATTAGGTGACATATTGAAAGATAATTTCTCTCGTCAATATACTACTGTCCCACTATAGGGATGCGAGGAATCAAAGAATCAAGTATACTAGAGAGATGAGAAAGTATAGTCTACTTACTGGCGTAGGTACGTTAATGTTGACATATCATGTTCCGATTTTCATCCTGCCTATCGCTATCTCTATCACCCTACGATGAATTTTATTCATATTTTATAGGTAATTATATGTGAATAGGGCTTAAATTGAAAATCATCTTCTCATTTTTTTAAATAATTAAGTGTATTTTTTAAATATTTTTTTACATTAAATTAGTTTTAATATAAAGATTTATTTCTATAATAAATATTTTTAAATTCAAACCGACACTGGTGTATGTGCGGTCGGGACTCGGAACCGATCTAATTCTAATCCTAAAATTCTCAACTAAAATTCTAATTGAAAGTTTTCTAATTTAAAAATTCAACATTTTTAGTTTCATTTAATTGAATTTTTTGATTAAAAGAAATATAACTAATAATTTTTAATTAAACATTTTTAACCTCAGCAAATTTATAATCTTAATTTAAAATATATGTGTGCGTGCGTGCGCGCGCGCGCGCGTGTATGTGTGTGTGTGTGTGATGTATTCCCCGCCATTTCTCCACTCCGTGACCCCGACCATTTTTGCTTAAAAGATTTTTTTTTGTAGTATTATATCCCATGACAGGAAATCCACACTAATTTGTAGATTTTTATCGCTTTTCTTTTAGGCGTTATAATTTTTCAAAAAATGTCGCGCTCGGAAGTTTTGGTAACGTTTAAACGCTGATAACTCCTGATCCAATTGCGACATCGACAAATGTCAATATATAATTTCTGTTCATTTTGAATCGAACTTTCATAAGAAAATATGAAAAAATCTATCAATCATCAATGTGAACGGTTTTTTTGCTTCTAAAGTGAAAACTATTTTGTTAAAAGATAGTTACCATTTCTATTTTCTTCAAAAAAATCTTTAAAATAGACACATTCAATGATTATTAAGACTAGTTCATCGTGGGTGCATTTTTCCTCCTATTTTATTCGAATTAATCATAGTCTTTTTGAGAAGTTGTTTATCATTTTAGTCCTTAATAATGCTATTGATGATTTTGTAATTTCCAATTGGGCTTTTCACACGCCTGAAATGGTTTCTTTTTCTTACTTATGCTACGTTCACGAAAAAACGATGATCTGTATAAAATACATTTTTTTTTAATAACAATAATATTGATACCAGTATACCAGTATACCAGTACGAAAATTTTCAATCGGATCTAATAGTCATAAGTATTTAAGTTTTCATCCTTTTTATAAATAAAATTAACCGAATCAAGAATCATATGGGAATACGTGAATTAAAAAAGAGAAAATCTTTTCTTTTTATGCAAATTTTTCTAATTAATGCTTTTCGTTACGTTGCTTATCAATATCTTTTGCAAAAAAAACTACGAATTAAAAAATCATTCGAATTTTTATGCTATTCCAAATTTCTAAAAAATGTTCGGATTTAGTAATTGCGAAGTTTTAAGGCTGAAAAAATTGATTTTGAATGAAAAACCATTTGAGGGCTGTCAAAAGCCGAAATTAAAATTACAAAATAATTAATAGCATTATTAGAAACTAAAATGATAAACATCTTCTAATAAAACTATGATTCGAAATTCAAAATTCAACTAATTCGAAAAAAATATTAGGGAAATCGGGTCCACGACGAGACTAGTGTTAAGAATCATTAAAGGGTCACTCTATTTTAGATTACTTTTTGAAAAAATAAAAAATGGCACTTATCTATAAAAAGATAGTTTTCACTTTAGCAGCAAAAAAAAACGTTAAAATTGATAATTGATATTTTTTTTTCAAATTCTGTATGAAAGTATGCTTCAAAATAAAAAAAATGATATATAAACATTTGTCGATATCTCAATTAGTTGTGAAGTTATCAGCGTTTGAACCTTTCCAACACCTCCGAGGTCGACATTTTGTGGAAAAATTATTACTTCTAAAAGAAAGGAGATAAAAATCTACGAATTATTGTGGATATTCGTTTATGGGGAAGAATTTTACAAAAAAAAATCAGGAAAATCAGAAATGATTGGAGTCACGGGTTGGAGAAATGGGGTGGAATGTCTCATACATCAAATTTAAATTAATAATGAATTTGATAAATATTTAATATAAAAATTTTATATAATATTAAAAAATTTAATTTATAATTATATACTTATAAATATGATAATTTTATATATTACATTATTATAAGAAAGATAATCAATAATAAGATGATATTTCAAATTAAAATGTAATAATATGCAAAGAAAATGATATCTTTAGTATTATTAATATAGTCATATACCGTGGAGCACACGCCGATTTCATAAAAAATGATGAACTGTCATACTCATATTTATGTAAACCACGACTTTTTTAAAACACTTGCCGTCGAGATTCAGCTACCTCTTTAAATATACATAATTCAAAATTTGTTTGAAATCGATTTGCATGCGCAGACTTGGAGTAGTTTATATATGAGGGATTCTCCGTCAGTTCAGCCACTTTTTTCGACCATCTCAGATCTGCCCTATAATTGGTTATATCAAAGTACTAATGAAAGGCATTTTATGTGAATTTTTTCAGACTCTTTACTTCAACATTTTAGAAAATGCCATTTTTTTCTACATGAATATATTTCGAAAACTAGAAGTAACTGAAAAAAATGTCTGTACATAAAAGTTGTAGTTTTGTGTTAGCTTTCGAGCGGACGACTTGACATAATTTTTACGTTCCGATAACGCTGATTTTTTACCCAAAAAGGGGGAAGATATTTTTTTATTCAAAAACAGCCATTTTTTTAAATAAAAATTTTTTTAGACGACGTTTTGAAAAATTTTGTCGATGTTTTAGTACTTCCCATTCTAATTTTTAAATAGTTTTGCGTGTCATATTAGCTACATAGGGCCGAGCGTTGTCGTGAAGAAGACGAACTTGTCGATTTTTACGACGTTTTTGTTTAATATTTCATTTCAAACAACATTTATAATTGCGTAGAGTAAAACGCGGCATTTATTGGGGCGTCAGGCGGCGGAAGCTCATAACATGCTAGGAAAAATATTTAGCGGAGCACTTTAGTGTCGCAATACTTTCTTACCAAGCTAATTTATCTTCCCTATACCTATAAATGAAAGTCCGTTTTTTGTCTGTCCGCGATGAACTTCTGAACCAATGGTCGGATCTTCCTGCGACTTTCAGCAGTGTGTGGCGTATTTTCCCGTGCAGGTTATAGACTACGTACCATTATGGTAGGTTATCGGGAGGCTGAGCAGTCAACAAAAGTGTCGAACAAGAATGTCAGACGGGCTGAAAAAAAATTTGACAGCGAAAACATTAGAGAGCGAGGGCACGCTCCCCTTATACTTACGTCCTTTAATAATGAGCAGTGAAATCCCGTGAAATTGCGCAGTTTATTATTATGGGAACGAACGAGTGCCTGGCCGAAGCCGCTGAATTCGGTCAAAAAACGGAAATTCGTTGCCCGAGGTTTGCGCGTGGCAAGGTATTATATAGCAGGTATGACATATGTAAGATGAAAACATTAGGATTTATTTTAATTGAAGACGAGCCGCGGTACGATAACTAAAACACCAAAGTAACATCTATCAAAGTAGTATTTATTCAACGAACATGAATATATGTTTTACAAACAGCGTTGGTGACATGAAAGAATCATTGCAAAATCGAATATAAATTTTGTCGAATAAATAAGATTGCGTGCATCTTAGTTTATCTTCAATTTGAATTATGGTTATTTCTATGGAATAATTATCACACAAAAATACAACTTTTCTTCGTAAGACCGGTGTGCTGGTCTAGTGGTTATATTAGCGTGCTTTAAATTGTAAGTCGGAACATTACATTGGGAGGCCGCGGGTTCGAATCCCAGCCTCGTAGTCTCGGAGATAAATAAGTACGGGCGTGGCATAGCTCCAGTTTTACACAAACGGTACGTGTGTGTGTATTAACCTGTTGCTCGTGATTCATATCTCGACGAAGCGCGCCGTAGCTGTGGAACTGGTCAGCGAACCCTATATGAACCCTAAGGACCGCCTCTACTGGCAAATGTATTGGTATAGGTTTTCCGCAGTTCCTATATATCCGTGGCCAATACAATCTGTCATGGTGAAAGCAATAGGAAGGGGGAAGTCAGCAGCGGCCGCAAGGTGGGGGAGAAACAGAATAAGGCGGGGACGTAAAATGGGGGAGCATCCCCGTACAATGGAGAAGATTCACAATTTCATCCCTTATTTTAAATAATATCATGTCGCTAAGTTGTTGTGCATTCATCTTCCGATTCAATCCGCCCTTCGTTTCATCGCGTTCATGACAAATTCATTTCCTAAGAATGTACTGTACATTTCAAGCAATTTGCAATTCTCTCGATCGTTCCATTTTGATATCGAGAAAAGGCCATGCACCGCACACTTTTATTCTGTGAATTTCTTATTCGTTTTCCGCGAGTTTAATCATAAGCACCACTTGGCGAGCTGCCGAACCTTTGCTTATCTAGTCGCATCGTCCATCTAGTCAGTAGTCGTGATCAAATTTGTAGCCACATCGATGCAAAAAGTAAGACTCGAAATATCAAGGTCATAGTCACTTCGTAATTTGTATTCGCGATACTTTTTTTTCAGTAGAAGTTTCTGTGCACTTGGGGACGCCGTTTATACACAGTCCCAAATGTGCGCATACTTCGTAAAGCTAACAGTCGTCGAGGGTAGACATAGCTGTTGAGACTCGGTCGGCTGACATAATAGCGTGCGCGCAAATGTTTAGCGAATGAACGTTTGTGGATACCAAATTCGATACCAAAAGGAAATTCATATTAGTGACGTTTTACAATTGATACATTAATTTGTAGGTGCTTTCTACAATATCTCACTTACAATCTAGACGAAGACTACCTAGGTCAATTGAAAGTGCAAAATGGTTGTGCTTGAGTAGGCATTGCTGCGATTCTTTCTCGTCAGTGTTTTTTTTTTAAATAGACTAACGATAGTTTCGTCCTCTAGGCATAAAGACGAGAGAAATTCTTTCTACTCGCGACGTGTAGAATTTTCACAATGTACAAGTGGTTGCTATTTTGCGCATCGTAAAAGAGTGTACCTAATAATACAGACATGTCCGCCCCGGCATCTGCGCTTGGATGCCGGATCATTTCGTTCCAAAAGACCGTATGCAGCACAAATAATCTATTTTCGTTTCCAATATTTTATTAGTAGCATAACCTTCACAAGAACATGTAGAGCTTTTTATAAGATATAAATTTTATGTTTATTTTTCGAACACTAATTTTCTTTCCTTTCATACAAATCTTAGTTCACAATACTGTTCCGGTCTTTAACAGCCATGTTCAATTCCGTCGTCTGCAATACTCGGTCTACAGTCTGTCGGTCCTATGTCCTCGCATCACTTAAGCACTACTAAACCGAATTAAATATGGTTTTCTCTGGTGTATAGCTCAAAATGTCAAAAAGATAATGGTGTATATTCCATTTAAATCGAATGAGTATAAGTTGAGCAATTGATTGCTTTACAACAAAGCTTCATCGAGGGAGAAGTTCTGACGGGGTGCGGGCGGGGTGAGCCGGTGTTTATACTGCGGATAGCACTCATTGCCAATCACTTTTCGTTTCAATTCAAGCGAGTGCAGTTCCCCGTAATCGTGTGGTTTGCAATGACAATTAACAAATCGCAAGGATAAACGCTACGAGCGGCTGGGGCCAATCTACGAACAGCCTGCCTCTCGCATGATTTCAACCGACGGGGTCGACAGAAAAACGCGAAACGTAGAGTATAATGAATTTTTGTAAGATTCATTACATTTTAGTTTTAGATAACTCATTTCAGAAAACAACATCACTCAAAATTCAAAGGTTTCATTTTAATACTTTTTATTTAGTAAAGTAGGGATCAATGTAATTTCTATTGAAATCTTCGTAAGTAAATACTCAATCTATCAATCCTTATAATCAGGATGTAAGGGACAAAACGTCAGTATGTATATGATAGCATTTTTTTTAAATAACCGAGGTGGATTGTCAAAAACTGTAGACCAGGTAGTCAGAATAACTATTTCAACCGGTAAAGCGCAGGCGAAGCCGCGAACCCTGGCTAGTATACAGGATGTCCCAGAACTGAATGCGTTCCCTGAAGTGGGGGATGGGGGTAAAATTCTGAGTCGTTTGATATGAGCATGTGTCGGTCTCAGATCAACCCCTGAATTATTATTCATTTTTAAAGGCGGGCCAATCAGGTGCGCCCTATGAGCCGGCGTATGTCGGTCAGCGATTCCCACGCGTAGTGATGCCTGTAGGTGCGGTGCTTCCGCCAGGTACTAGTTCACATGCGTATCGCTCACCGACGTACGCTGGCTCATCGGGCGCACCTGATTGGCCCGCCTTTAAAAATTAATAATGATTTAGGGGTTGATCCGAGACCCACATATGCTTATATCAATCGACTCAGAAAGTCACACACAACCCCCCATTTCAGGAAACGCGTTCAGTCCTGGGTGACCCTGTATATATAAAATAATACAATATCTCGTGACATACAATTTTCTCAAAATATCAGAATAAACAAAAGATGGGGACTGATAAATTTCTTACTTTTCGTCTTTCTGTAGTGTGGCTATTCGGTATACGGAATGTGCACAACTGCTCGACTTCTTGATTTTATGTGTTTTGATACGCGATGCACAACGATCTCGCCTATGAACACCAATATTGAAATTGTGTAACAGCTGATGGCTACTGTCAGAAGTTGACGACGAAGCGCGATCATACTTTGTTGTCCCTCAAGCACTTCGACATCCTCGTCATCGTTGTGTTCGGCCGCTTCGTTTTTCGCGTCTTCGTACAACTTATTGATCAGTCCTGCATTCTGCATTCGACCTATGATAATGTCTATAGAGGAACGATAGGGCGATCTCTTGCCAAGATCGAATGCGACACTGTCCGACCAAAAACAAGGTTTCGCAAGTTTCGTCGTTAGGTGCCCGTTGGTTCTGCTCCTTGCCACTAGTATAACGGCCCTTGATTTATCAATAAAACAAGTGACATTTTTCCATCGGGCAACTCGCTGTGCACACGCTATCGAAGTCTCGTGCGAAGCGTTGCTTTTGTGCATCAGATTCTTCAAGGCACCCTCGGCATCGTAGAAAGTTTTGTTAAAGTCGAATATTCCCACGAGCGGTGTCAACCCTGAATTGTCAAGGTCTTCAATGGACTCGAAGGCCATCTCGTCGGTAGACATCAAACTTACGCTCGTCAGAGCGCTGTAAATGTTCGACGAGTAGATGGACGAGATCAGGAGCAGAGAAGTTAGCATAACACGTTCGGCGGTTCTACGCGGTCGTTGAGACACGGAAACTCCAAAAACTATCCGTGTGATGATAAACGGTCGCCACACGAGGACTGGAAACCGCAATACCTTCGCGACGAGGCAGTAGACCACAACTATACCAAAACTGAGAAGGAAGGCAGCAACTAAGTCTGTGGAGTCGAAGCGTTTCGGGATGGACAGAATCGGCACCACCGCACACGATTCATCGACCGTGATCGGAATCGTGCGTATACTGGAACATCTGGATACACTGATACGCGTATATAAATGTGTACTGATATCCATGTTAGAGGCTTCTGCAGCTGCATAAAAGTACGTTGGCGCATCGGATGGTTTGGTACGTTGAAAGTCCTTGGATGCTTTGTACGGCAGATATTTTAACGATGCATTTAATTTACGTGCAATTGATTGAATCAACAGAACGTTAGCACCACCAACAAATATATCCTCATCGTATTCGTTAAACTCAGAAACCGAGAACGGTGTAACATTGGGCACTATGACCCTAAGAGGATAACCGGCCAAGTTATCAGCTTTGTTTGGAAACAAGTCCCCGCCATTCGACCAGTTGCTTCTCCTATATTCCAGTTTGAATGGATTGAACTGATGAACAATTGGTAGGCCGAATTCGTAATTCTTGGTTTTCAAAGCTCCCGATATTTCCCGCTCAATCCACTGAAGGATTGTTAAATCGAGAATTTTTTTGGTCCAAGCGTATTGCAAGAATTCCTCGAGACTCTCACTCAACACTGGAGAGACGGATAATATTAGATATCGCGGATGGTAGTCGAATGATGCCATCTTAGCTATGACATCAATGAAACTTGTTGGCGGTAAAATCATCCCAGCATCCCGAAAGTCGTGGATGAGAAGAAAGAACGTTGCTGCACTGATGAGTGGAATAGGATGTCCGGCGGCATCGACACACGATAAATTCGGTTCTTCTTGATGATCGGTTATGTTCATTCTCACAACGGGAATCTTTTGCCCCAACTTGACAACTACCTCATTGATTATTGGGCTTGCAAACCCTTCGTTTCCTGCGAGCTTAGATATAAGTACCGCTTGACGAGCTCCCGATTCTTCAGCGATGTATCTAGTCACATTGTCCACCCAGTTGGTAGACTGGACAAAATTTCTAGCCATTGCAAAAAAAAACACAACTCGAAGTATCCAGACCATTCTCACTACGTATTTTTTTTCTCGCGAAATGTTTTCTGGGTTGAACGAGTTTGTGCACCCAGCGAACGTAGACGCACGATTCCAGATGTCCGTGTATTTCGTAAGTCTTATGCGCGTTCAGGTAGGAACACACCTGTCGACACTCCGAAACTGACTCGAATGTGTGTCACTCAGTCGGCTGAGAGCGTGCTCTCTATGTTAAACGGGTGACTATATATGGGAGATCGATATCGATTTTAAAAACAACTAGAAAGGCTCTTATATTTATACGTTGCCCCATGGGATGCGATGATACCGTCTTCTATACGTAAGTTCCGTGAACTGCTCCGATGGCGTGTTGCTTGCATAGCGCAGTCTACTCGAAGTATAGATGTTCGCTGTTTTGCACGTACTTTGTGCCCTTTTGTATTGACATTTCTATGCGTCCGATGAGGGTGACATTCCACAGCTCGATACCTGCCACGTCGGCCGTAGACAATTATCCACGCGCAGCACGGAACAATTCCGGGTTACGAGCATCCTTGACCCAATAGCCACCTTCTACTTTTAGTGTTTTTGGGGCAGCAGTAATGTAATATAGCCTTTTTTTGTTATTGGCATACAGTTTGATGAATTATTCATTTTTTCAGCAAGAGCGATGTTCAGCATCGATGCGCGAAATTACAGTGATTCCGTCGTAAATACACGTACTGACTATAGATCGTTGGAATTTCCCGTCAGCGGTATCTTATCTGAGGAGCTGATCAGGGCTGCTGAAACGTGTATTCGCCTGTGGTGATCGGGTCAATCCACACTGAGAGAAAAAATTATTGAATTTGAAAACATGAATTCATTTATTAAATCGAAATATTATTTCGATTATTTATTTGTTGAACCATGAGAATCATTGTTCATTTAATAACATATTGTCACGGATCTATTACTCCATTATATTAAACTCTTATTTAATAATAACAAATAGATGCATGATAGATTTGATTAAATGTGTATTCATTGGATTAATTACATCTATCGCATCATAAACAGTAGATTATTTAATTCTAAAAAACGACTTCAATACGAAATTATTTTTTTCGAACAAAATTATTTCTTTGCAATAAATTCATCATTATTTTATTTCTAAGAATATTCTTATTTAAATAGATTCGATTAAATTTGCATTCATTGAATTAATTCGATTTATCACATCATAAACATGAGATTATTTGGATCTAAAAACGACTTCAATACGAAATAATTTTTTTCGAACAAAATTATTTCTTTTCAATAAATTCATCATTATTTTATATCTACAAATATTTTTATTTAAATGGATTTTATTAAATTTGCATTCATTGGATCAATTAGATTTATTGCATCATAAACATGAGATTATTTGAATCTAAAAATCTGGACATCAATACGAAATGTTTTTTTTCGAACAAAATTATTTCTTTGCAATAAATTCATCATTATTTTACTTCTAAAAATATTTCTGTACCATTTTCAATATTTATTTTGATTGGATATAAAATTGATTGTGATTGTTTTAAAAAAGCTGTAGTAAAATGAGTAACACATTATTTTATTCGAATAGAATATTTGTTTGGTACGATTAAATTTGTATTACCTTCAAGCAAAGAACTATCATTTCGATAGTATACTTTAGAACACGAATATCTTCAATATTCATTTGAAACGGACAGTTTATTCTTGTGAAGAGCGGTTCATATTTTTTCGCAATGAATAGTCTGACATGGCTCACTCACTTATAGTAGCTTACTTCACTTCGAACACGACCAAACACGACTCGTGTCTCAACCAATGAGAATCGCACTTCCGTGCCGGTAGCAATTTCACGCACTCATGATAGACTATATTCATTATATACTGCGTAGTGCCGTTGACACTTGGAATCTCTCACCCTGCTCGGGACGTTCGAGTTAATCGGTGTGACGGAAGAAGACCCAAAAAATTCGGGTTAAAGTGAAAAAAAATATATTTATTCAGATTGTGTCTGATATAATTGAAGACTATCGATGGCCGACGACCAGGCAAAAGAGCTACTGAAAAAGTGGAACCATTCGCATTTAGTTGACTATTTCGCAAGTAAGTGACGCATTTATTCTTTTACATATTCCGTTGTTTCAAGACCATGCGGTGTTTTAAGCTCGTCTGTCTTTGTAAGTCGATTGTATTGTTATATATTAGAAACGCGTTAAAATCTTCGTAAAATCATACTTATTCTTAACATCGAGCGTGAGACATTAAATATATTAGATATTTCTCATCCGATACAATGTATTCTCTCGTTATATGGTTGGCTGTTTCTCATTGTCGCGATAGTATTCGAGACAAAGCCTTATTCCGAATGACGAACGAATAAAATATTTTGTCTTGACAATAAAATAGTATATTCGATGAAAAAAATAGTACCTCTTTCTTTGTCCCCAACATTCACTTGACAAGCATCAAAAGAATATTTCTTCCATTCGTAAAAATATTTTACTCAATAATTTCTCTCGAATAAATGTTGGAGACAAAGACAGATATATTATTGTAGGCATATACTGCGTATATTCTTGCAATTTTTTTTTCATTTCCATTTCTTTTTGTTGTGTGTAAGCACGTTTTCATTACATGCGAGTGACCTTGTCGTACCTTGGCTCACTGCGAGAAGAAAAGTTTGTGTCTCCTTTTTTTTCCGTATGCGATTCCTCATTTCATTAAACGCGTTCGCGAAAGATTAGGCTGAATCCCGCCCCATCAAGAGACGCAAAATTATTTCCTTTGATTTTGTTGTTTGTTGTCCTTCTGTCTCAATTGAGTTCTCACTTGACATTTTTCCCCCCATTTTCGTCTCCCCGCTCTTTGCATAGTTCGAGTGTTTACGTTAAAACGATTCTTGTTTTTCTTTTCTCCGTTATCTTTCATTTTTCTTTGTTTTTCTTGCGTCGATTTTTTTATTTCTCCTCAGAAAAATATCATGAGAATATCAAAACGGGATGCGCGAACAGATCACGGAATTTTTTTTTCTTCAAAATTCTGTTTGTTCCAAGTTATTTAAGAAAAAATATTTATATAAAGCCGTATAAGACTTTTACTAAACACAATATTTCGTTACCCATCCCGTTTTGCCCCGGTCTCCCCTATGTTTATTTATTTAATTCACTATCTTTTTCAATTATCACGTCAACATATTTGTTGTCTCCCTTCAGCAAATATTTTAATAAACTACCTTACAAGACCTTTAATGAATGTACAAATAGATATTTGGCGACAAGACGGTACTTATAATAGTTACATATTTATTTCATTCAATAGGATATTTAATTCATTCGATGCAAATTTGTTTTTTTTTAACGGGTTGTTCGATTGTTTTTCGAATCCGGTTGTTAATTTCAAATATAATATTCATAAAAAAGAGAGCAATTATTCCGAAACAATAAAACCAAAATCGAATGAAAGAAATTTGTTTGGATTCTGTAAATCTAATATATTACGAAGTTTTTTTAATGTCCTTGCGATTTCACTTGTGAAGGATGTATGCGGGGCACTTTTCAGATACAAATTTTATTTGATCAAAATGTTTGTACTTCGTGATTCAATAAACATCTGAAAAAATCCAGCAACAATTGGCATACTATGAACAACAATGATCAACATTAATATCACTAAAAATGTATTAACAAATTGCTTAAACAATTAATTATTCAACAACATAACGGTGACCCCTTATTTTTCTTATACGAATTAAATTTGTGCATTTTTCTGAACGTTTATGAATTTTTCCAAAATTTTCCTATGTTTCTGAAATATTGTGAAAAAATTATGAAATATAAACACAAAAATGTCAATTTTTTATATGTTCTCGCAGGCAGGTGTACTATTGGTTTTATAAAGTTTCAAAGACATTAGGCCGAAAAATGCATATATACGCGGCTATTCTAAAAATTTGAAACAGGAAATTTCAAAAACGTAAGAAAATTTTGGAAGAATTCTCAAGTGTTCAGAACAATGCACACATTTGATACGTATAGGAAAAAAAACTAACTTATAAATGATTGAATAATGAATTATTTAAGCAATTTGTTAATAACTTTTGGGTGATATTAATGTTGATAATTGGCATAGCATGCCGATTGTTGCTGATTTTTTTCAGATTTTTATTACATCACGAAGTACAATATTCTGATCAAAGACAACTTTTATCTGAAAAGTATCACACATACATCCTTAATATGTTAAACGAAAATAAACGTAATTTAATTTTCCTTTGTGCGGGTTTTTTTAGAGAATGGGGTTGATGAAAAACTTCTTAAAGAAATGAATTCAGGGATTTTGGCTGAGCTGATTCCGAATGTTCTTGAACGAGCGGCGTTCTTGAAAGAACGAAACAATCATTTTGAAAATGCAACAGGAACGAGCGCTGTAAATGTCGTTCCAAATAACTTATATAAATATCTGTAAATCGGTACTGATAGCATATTTTATTATTCTGGCTAGAAAACTGATCGTGATGCGCAGCTCGATGGAGACAAAGAAAACGACGACGAAATACTTCTGGATCCATTAGTTCATCAAAACGCTTTTGTCGGCAAAACGTCGTTTTATATTCAAACTTGTTCAGTACAAAAGTGTCTTCTTGACGACCCGGACGGAAAAAATATACTCTCAGCTTACAAGCGAACCAAGTCGCTGACTCCTAACACGCGAACGCGAATCGTGAATATCGTTGTGAGATCTGCTCGGAATCTCGCAATCAGGTTTATTTTATAAAATATATAAGATTTGTCAGTGTTATAATTAGCTACATGTTACGTTTTGTATCTAATCATACATATTTTTACAGACTATTCAATGAGTCTTTCGAAACTTTGGCAAAAAAAATTGTCGAAGTTTTTCCAACCGAGAGCGAGAGGACATATTATGTTCCAGCTGTAAAAAAAAAGAATTCACCGACTGGTCATTCTATCCCATCCAAAGGAAAAATACCTATCGCATACAGAAACGCATGTCCCAAAAACAAAAAGCTTTACGATTCAGTCGAAGAAAAGACAAAAAATAATAAACAAACTACCGAAGGTGAATATTTAACATGTCCTATGTCCTATTTTATTATAATAATATTTTATTAACTATCTATTAACTAACTATTCTATTATTGCAGCAGATCCAACACTCGAGGAACAAAAAAAATGGCTGAGCGTTAATAACGCCCCATGGGAAAGAGTGGTGAATTTTTGGGAACTCACGAGGAAACTCCGCCAACGTGATCTTCTGAAGGAAGAGGCTGTTGAAATTGGTGTGTTCATAGAACAGTGGCCAATACTGAAACACCCATCAGCGTATCTTTTAATTGAAAAAGATTTTTCGGAGTTGCACTTGACGGAAATTCGCATCAACCAAACAATCTGGGACCTTTTCTTTGAAGAATTGAAGTCGATTCGACCGATTAATTCGCGAGACTCTAACGTTGTGGCGTTAAATGAAATTCTCGCATCACACAGCGAAATCAACGAGGATACAAGAACAACTGTGGAAATTCTTCTGCTCCCACACTTGGTTCCTCCGTTGAAAAAAGTAACAAAAAAATGGAAACCAACCATTTCCGAGTGTAAGGACAGTCTTCTGCTACATGTCAAGGTACGGCGATTTATATTATATTTATTTTACTATATTTGTATTTTAATAATTAAATTGTAAAATGAGAAAATTGAAAAAAAGAATATAGAATTCATATCTCTTTTTCATTTAGGATTCTGGATCCATAACTCGTATCCGTGATGAAAGAGAAAAAGCATTGGCGAAGCATCACAAGCAGCCCCTACAACCTTTCATATTTGTGGTTGGCCCAACGATGTTTGATATCACGGACTCGTACGTGTGCATGGGAAAAATCTTGTACAAGGTTCCGAACACGTTGAAAGCATTGGAAGTATGCTTTCATATTTTCCACGCGCTCGATTTGAAATTTCCCGCCGAAAGCCAGCATTTGTGGTCCATAATTCGAGAAGGATTTTACCGTATGGTACCAGAGTGCGGCTCGGATGTGTCGGAGTTTATGTCCGATTTGGAAAATTATCGTCGAGCTTCAATTGCAATTGAGAAAAAGGTGGATCATCAAGTACCAGAAAAACGCAATTCCGCGACGACTGTTATTTCATTATCTGATGCCGAAACGGAAATGAATGAGGAAGACTTTGGCTCGATGTAAAGTCTCTCCCCTGAGTACTTGCGAGCTAATAATAACAAATACTACATATAGCAAAAAAATAAGGTATATCTAAAATACCCCTCACGCGATTAAGCGTGCGTTTCGTTTTTGAAGACTGAAAATCGAAAGTTTCATGCCATTTTTTGAGTTTTTTTTTAGGATCGTAGATTTCAAGTTTTCTCTTTCCTTTTTGAGTTTTGTTCAAAGATTAAAGATAACGTTTCTCTCATGAAAACTTGCGAGCTATAACAAAAAGTATACCGCGCGCGATTAAGCTTGAACGTTTTATATTTTAAGTTTTGTTTTTGTTTTGCAACTAAAACAGTATTGTTGCACCAAAGACAGACAGTTGATACAATTCTCATAAATTTATTTTTTAAATATATTTTGTGATTGATATGAAGGTTTCAATTCAACTTTTTTTTTTATCAGTGCTCAGTACGACATTTTTCTATAGTCCCTATCCAGTTACATTGAATGTTTACAATTTCACTATGTATCCGTGTCCACCAGTGCAGCCAGATCGCGCTCGAAAGTTACCCTCTCTAGAGAGATGGTAAGAGAGAGGGACTAGAGTCCCTCGCGCGCCCATCACACAATCATAGTAGCGCGTGTCCGTGAGCGAGCGACGCTCGGACATCTTCGGAAAGAGCCGAGTGCCGTCGAACTATCCCGACCGCGCCTTCGGCAGCTACACCAACACATAGACACGCTGAGCACGTCATGTGCGGCCAAGCCGAACGAACTGAACGAAGGCTTCGAGGGAAAAAGCAATCCGAGCACGGCCCGCGCGTGACGTCACGCGACGGCACGCGCGAGACTTTTAGATGATTTCAATGCTTATTTAGCTCTTGATTCTCTGCGTTATTAATGTATACCAAAAATGTATCGCACACTCTGATCGCTTATTTTTTTAGTTTATACGTTAATTTAAATATAATAATAAATCTAAATTACAACTTATTTCTCTTCTAAAAAATTGTTTACGCTTTACTCACACCCGTCCTTATGCCAAATAAATTATAATTCATAAAAGTAAGCGGAAATATATTTATCTCCGTATTATTATGTTAATTCTCATACTTTCATCAAGGGATAAAGCATTATCCGCAAAAACAAACCAATCATCCATTCGACCGCGAATCGTCAGTACCAGAAAGTGCACAAATTCTACAAGCGATGAGATGGTCCTGTCGGTAGCGTTCCTGGCTTCGGTTCGCAGGGGCGCGGGATCGATCCCGCGCTCGGTGCTTTTTTTTTTTTTAATTACTATTACTATTAATTCTTATTTGATTAGTTATGTTTATTAGTTATCATTATTATTTTAATTAGTTATCTTTTCTGGTCGAAAAATTTATTGCGCACTCCGACCGCTTATTTTATTAGTTTGTACGTTCATTTAAATGTAATAATAAATCTAAATTACAACTTATTTATCTTCTAAAAAATTGTTTGCGCTTTACTCATACCCGTCCCTATGCCAAATAAATTGTAATTCATAAAAGTAAGCGGAAATATATTGATATTCGTATTATTATGTTCATTCTCATGTACTTTCATCAAGCGATAAAGCATTATTCCCAAAAACAAGCCATTCATCTATCCGGCCGCGAATCGGTAGTGGCAGAAAGTGCACATATTCTATAAGCGATGAGATGGTCCCGTCGGTAGCGTTCCTGGCTTCAGTTCGCAGGGGCGCGGGATCGTTCCGCGCTCAGTGCTTTTTTTTTTTTTTTAATTACTATTACTATTAATTCTTATTTGATTAGTTATGTTTATTAGTTATCATTATTATTTTAATTAGTTATCTTTTCTGGTCGAAAAATTTATTGCGCACTCCGACCGCTTATTTTATTAGTTTGTACGTTCATTTAAATGTAATAATAAATCTAAATTACAACTTATTTATCTTCTAAAAAATTGTTTGCGCTTTACTCATACCCGTCCCTATGCCAAATAAATTGTAATTCATAAAAGTAAGCGGAAATATATTTATATTCGTATTATTATGTTCATTCTCATATACTTTCATCAAGCGATGAAGCATTATTCCCAAAAACAAGCCATTCATCTATCCGGCCGCGAATCGGTAGTGCCAGAAAGTGCATTTTTAACACAGGCGATAAGATGGTCCCGTTGGTAGCGTTCGTGGCTTCGGTCCGCAGGACCGCCGGATCGTCCCCCGCGCTCAATACTTTTCTGTTTTTTTTTAAATTATTAATTTCTTTTTGTATGGAGCCAATTGTTTATTCGTGAAACATGCCCAGTGAAAGAACATTATTCTGAAAATAGGCTGAAATAGCCCATGATGTTTTACGACTTTTATGAATTACAATTTATTTGGCATAGGGACGGGTATGAGTAAAGCGCAAACAATTTTTTAGAAGATAAATAAGTTGTAATTTAGATTTATTATTACATTTAAATGCACGTACAAACTAATAAAATAAGCGGTCGGAGTGCGCAATAAATTTTTCGACACGAAAAGATAACTAATTAAAATAATAATGATAACTAATAAACATAACTAATCAAATAAGAATTAATAGTAATAGTAATTAAAAAAAAAAAAAAGCACCGAGCGCGGGATCGATCCCGCGCCCCTGCGAACCGAAGCCAGGAACGCTACCGACAGGACCATCTCATCGCTTGTAGAATTTGTGCACTTTCTGGTACTGACGATTCGCGGTCGAATGGATGATTGGTTTGTTTTTGCGGATAATGCTTTATCCCTTGATGAAAGTATGAGAATTAACATAATAATACGGAGATAAATATATTTCCGCTTACTTTTATGAATTATAATTTATTTGGCATAAGGACGGGTGTGAGTAAAGCGTAAACAATTTTTTAGAAGAGAAATAAGTTGTAATTTAGATTTATTATTATATTTAAATTAACGTATAAACTAAAAAAATAAGCGATCAGAGTGTGCGATACATTTTTGGTATACATTAATAACGCAGAGAATCAAGAGCTAAATAAGCATTGAAATCATCTAAAAGTCTCGCGCGTGCCGTCGCGTGACGTCACGCGCGGGCCGTGCTCGGATTGCTTTTTCCCTCGAAGCCTTCGTTCAGTTCGTTCGGCTTGGCCGCACATGACGTGCTCAGCGTGTCTATGTGTTGGTGTAGCTGCCGAAGGCGCGGTCGGGATAGTTCGACGGCACTCGGCTCTTTCCGAAGATGTCCGAGCGTCGCTCGCTCACGGACACGCGCTACTATGATTGTGTGATGGGCGCGCGAGGGACTAGAGAGAGGGTAACTTTCGAGCGCGATCTGGCTGCACTGGTGTCCACTGTGTGATAAACAGTTAGAAACACCGACGATTCTAACGAAGCATTATAATCTTATGCATGGAACAGCTCTCACATCGTGTACATGCCCTTATACCGAATGTTTTCGAAAGTTCAATACTTTATACTCGTACCAGACTCATATCACAAAAATTCACTTGGCAACTTCAAATAACGTTTCAATCGAAAAAAGAGACTCTGATCCAACGAAACAGGATTTTGTATCGAATACCAATACCAATACCAACTGTATTTCAACTGAAAATGTACCATCATTACACGGAGAGAATTAAAAAGTAATTTTTGTGGTGAATTTCACGGTAAAAATTACCGTGATATATTTCAATGTGGTGACAAGTGAGAAAAACATAATAATTCGTATGCGTCAAGTTTTTTTTAACTCACGTTACAGATAATTTAAAATACGTAGTTCAAATTTTACTATACAAGAAGGGTAAAAATTGGAGACAGTAAAATTTAGCATGTATGTTCGAAAATTTACCTACTGTCGGTTAAAAATTACCAACCGCGCCGTACGTTATTTTTACGGTGCTGCACAGTAAAATTTACCTGCGTCAACCTCGGAAGAAAAATTCCCTATAAGGCTGGTAAAATTTAAATTCTTCGATTGAAGAAATCCTTAGTAAAATGTATTTTTTCTTCAAAAACTGGTGCTATAATAATCATAATAATAACCGAAATAACAATAACCATAATAATAATAATGAATATTATTTATTATTGAAAAATTGGTACAAATTAATGCTGTTTGTTTTTTGTTGGGAAAATTGTTTTCTTCCATATAAATTGGTATACTCAACAAACGGATAAGGAGACAAATTTAATCATTAGAATTTATTTTTCCTTTAATACTAACATTTATTTATAATACATTTTGTACCATCGTAGGCTCGAGTGATGTGACTAATTTGCGCACATATTACTTCGTCATCATTTAACACGATCGCTACGTTTCACTTTCTCGCAACGAGACACTGCATGCGACTGAGGCTTCAGGCTAAACTGAACCGGCGATGTACGCAGTTTAGACGACATTTTTTTGGGAACTCCCATCGTGCAATAAAGAAATCGCGCTCCCCTACTTACCCTCACCACCATACCATTCTGAAGTGAAAGGAATGAAGGGGAATTTTTACAATGCAGGGCCTCAAAATTCCCGTACCGTACCGCACGATAATTTTAACCAAGCGCGCACGATAATTTTTACCGAGAGCACAATACATTTTCCTATAACATTCATTAAATTTTATAATAAATCTTAAAATAACTTTTATAAAGACGATACTTTTTTATAGACATTTTTGAAAGGCATAAAATAATAAAATGCACAGTAAAATTTCGCTGATATTATATATTTTTCAAATTTAAGTTTTGCGTATTTTGTTACACATCAAAATTTACTAGAAAATCTGGTAAAATTTTCTATCTGAAGAAGAAATTTTATTTTGTTTTCGTGAAAATCTGTGTTCTACCCAACAATAATAAGCGAAGTTTCAGGGTTGTCATCTGGTTACCGTTACTGCACGGTAATTTTTAACATTTAATTCTCTCCGTGTAGTTGACAGTGTTGATGCCCTGCTTCCTAGCACCTCGACTGAACATAATTTATCGAATTTAAAATCGTTTTGCCCATCTGATGAGGTTAAGTTCGAAGAAGAAGCCACGCCAAACGTTTCAGATGCTCAGTTATCAATTGTCGATCCTCAAACTTTATCAGATTCAGCCAATCTCGACTTAAAAGAATTTCAGGATATACTTCACGCTAAGTCCGCAGGTGTAGTTGCGATGTTATATGCGGATAACACTCTTCCCAGATCTATGGTCCATAAGCTTATAAATATTTTTAAAAATTATTACACCAATGCCATTGAAACATTACAGCAAAATCACAGTTCGGCTTCGAGCACAGATATCGTTAACGTAAATTACATGTGCGAAATCATTAAAAATTCGTTTTCTGAATTTAATTCCGAATACAAGACATTCCAAATATTTGAAAAATCCGGCTACTTCGTAAAACCGATATCTATATCAATCAATGCCAAATTGAAACCACGCCGAGTCAAATCTAATATCTCATTAGTAATTATCAGTTCGTCTATACAATTTATCCCAATGAAGTCTGTCCTCGGAAAATTTATTGAATTGCCAAACGTGTATGCTTCAATAATAAATTTCATGGAAAAGAAACATTCTGAAAATACTACTATTTCATCTATGCTCCAAGCCGAAATATGGGAGAAAATAAAACAGCGGTATCATAATCAGATCGTGCTTCCTCTTACACTGTTCTGTGACGAATACGAAATTAATAATCCGCTTGGTACTCATCGCGGTAAGCAAAAAATGGGCGGGGTATATTACACTATTAGTTGTATCCCTCACGAATTCTCAAGCAAGCTTCGGAACATAGTCCAGTCATTACGTACATTCAAAAAAGAAAATGAATTTGCGCTTCTAATTTTTTAATATGTTGTAGGGGATACCTAGAAAAGCGTAACTTGAGATTGTCGACCAAGCTTTCCTAGGAGCTTTCGCCGCCATGTTGAAAAAAGGGGTAAAATTTGTTTCTCGGCAATAACTCGGCTATCCGATGAGATTTCGAAAATTTTTGTAGGACACTTTTTGTAGCTTTCTTTGTGCTCTACAATAACGCCTGAATCATTTTTAGCGTTTCATGCATCGTTATCGAGATATCGATCGATAAAGTCAAAAATTTAGGACATAATTTTTGTTTTTTGCTTTTTTTTTCTTTGGGTCTTAATAAATATGAAAAATTGTGGAATTCAAACTTGTAGAGCATATTCAGACCTACAATTTCCTTCTTGGATTTTTTTATGTTGGACAAAAATTACGATCTCCAGCGCGCCGCAAAGTCGGTGAATCCACACTCAGCGTCGAGCGAGCTGCTCGCTCGGTTGTGTCTGGATGTCGAATCGAATGGGAAATTGTTCAGGAAATTGATGGGATAAAAAATAAGTACATAGAGCAACAAATTAAGGATCACACAATAGTAATTTATTAAACAAATAATTTGTTTGTGCAGTAAAAAATATTATTTTTTTACAATACAAAATAAACAAAACAAAATAAACGGAAAGAAAAATTTTTTTTTCTGCACTCGAGACACGAACGATGGACTTTTTTCATGTCTTTTTTCGCTTGGATGGTCCAGGCTGAAGATCTTCGTCCTCCGTAAACTCTTCGAGTTGTTGTGTCTGTTGAAACGTTGGAAATGATGCTGATTCGATGAGAGCATCGTCATCATCATCGTTACAGACATCGTCGTCGTCGTCGTCAAGCAAAATGTCGACTCTGGCGACGTTACTGCATGTTTGCCCACTGCAGTGCATGCAAATAACGGAGCAACTGATTCCCGCTTTTCTGCACCCACAGGCGGCCTCACAATTTCCTTTACACTTACAGGAAATGAGCTTTAATAGTTCAGGCGGAGCGGGTTCGGCGGTGCTGGTGATTGGTTCGAGCCCTCGATTGGTCTCCGTTATAACGAGTTTACAGCCAACTAGATATCGAAATTTTTGCCCAGAATATCGGAACCCTCGATTTACACTACGCACAGCAAAAACTCAACACGATACGATATACTAACTTGAGCGCGCTCGACGCTGAGCGTGGATTCACCGACTTTGCGGCGCGCTGGAGATCGTAATTTTTGTCCAACATAAAAAAATCCAAGAAGGAAATTGTAGGTCTGAATATGCTCTACAAGTTTGAATTCCACAATTTTTCATATTTATTAAGACCCAAAGAAAAAAAAAGGAAAAAACAAAAATTGTGTCCTAAATTTTTGACTTTATCGATCGATATCTCGATAACGATGCATGATACGCTAAAAATGATTCAGGCGTTATTGTAGAGCACAAAGAAAGCTACAAAAAGTGTCTTACAAAAATTTTCGAATCTCATCGGTTAGCCGAGTTATTGCCGAAAAACAAATTTTAAGCGTTTTCCAAGATGGCGGCGAAAGCTCCTAGGAAAGCTTGGTCGACAATCTCAAGTTAAGCTTTTCTAGGTATCCCCTACAACATATTAAAAAATTAGAAGCGCAAATTCATTTTCTTTTATTTGCCTTTTTTTCGGACGAAATGACTGGACTAACATATTTTTAGCCCAAATTCATAAATCTACAGATTACAAAGAACTTGGTAATACAAAAATATTTAATCATTTAATTGAGGAACTTCACGATCTGGAAAAAAATGGGATATTTGTGAACATTGATGGAGAACAAAAGCACATATATTTTGCATTGGCTAGAATTCTAGGTGACAACTTAGGACTAAATTTAATGCTGGGATTCACAGCTAGTTTCAACGCTTCATATTACTGTAGAGTTTGTCGTGCTGATAAAGTAACAACACATAAGATGTTTCGAGAAAATAATCGTATATTGCGAACGAAAAAAAATTACGCGAAAGATGTTCATGAATGTGCCCACGGCGTAAAAGAGAAATGTGTTTTTAATGCGCTCGATAATTATAACCTAACCGATAGTATTACCGTGGATCCGATGCATGATTTGTACGAAGGAATTTGTCGGTACGAAATGGGAGAAATTTTACATCACTATATTATTAACAAAAAGATTTTTTCAATCGAAGTTCTCAACGATAAACTAGCAACTCTAAATGTTGATTTGACAACAGGCATCAACGTACCGTCCGCTATTTCTATAGATGCAGTAAAAAAAAAATTTCTCATTCTCTCTGCTGCGGAAATGTCGTTTTTCGTTTTACATTTTGGAATTATTGTAGAAGACCTGATTGCCGAGTTTGATGAAGTTTGGGACTTCTTTATAACTCTAAGAAAGATCGTATGTACGGTAATGGCTCCTTCTTTCGACAATGCCTCACTCGATTTACTGACTGATCTCATTTATTGTCATAATAAATTATACTTCAAATTGTTTGGAAATTTGAAACCGAAACATCATTTTCTGTTGCATTATCCTCGAGCAATGCGAAAATTAGGTCCATTGCGACATGTTTCCTGCATGACATACGACGGCAAACACGAAAAATTCAAAAACACTGCGAAAGTAGTTCGCTCGCGCGTCAATATTGCTCACACATTAGCTATGAAGCATCAACTCGAATTAGCTGCCCAATTTTTCGCAAATGAGGCCATGGAACATTCAACCATTTGTGGCGTTGAAAAAAAAGTGAAGTTAAGTTTGCTTCCAGAATTCGAACATTTTCGATATGCATTACCTAAGAATATAACGGATGATGTAAATTCACTGTCGTGGGTTACTCTCGATGGTACTAAATATAAACCCAAAATGGTTGTATGCATTAATGTGGACGATACTTTACCTCATTTTGGAAAAATTCGATTAATTGTACACGTAGGTAATACCGTTTACTTTCTTGTCAATAAAATGAAAACAGTTGTACTGGTTGATCTTATTCAGGCGTATGAAATAGAACAAACAAATAAATGGTTGTATATCGCGAATCAAAAATTTGTAATTCATAATCGGTTAAACATTCATGTTTTATCAACTGGAAAAAGGGTCGTACTATGCACGTAGGGTGACGATTTTATTTAAGTTTAAGTTTTTGTTTTGTGTAATAAATATGATCTCGTATAATTAAGCTAATTGATACGATTATCATGTTCAAAAGATTGTTATAAATATATCACATTTATAGCAATAAAGATTAACAGTCATTATATGTAATTAGTTAACAATGTTTCTTCAATAAAACGGAAAACGAAATCGAGTGAATTATTGTTTCAATTAATTTTACACATCATAGACCCAAAAAAATACTTTCCCATCCTAAAAAATCCACCTTGTTTCGATAAGCATATTACATTCAAGGCACGAAATATACTATTTTGTTAACAAAACATACCATTATGTTAACAAAATATACTATTATGTTAACAAAATATACCATTATGTTAACAAAATATACTATTATGCCAACAAAATATGCTATTATGTTAAAAAAATATACCATTATGTTTACAAAATATACGATTATGCCAACAAAATATACTATTAGGTTGACAAAATATACTATTAGGTTGACAAAATATATTATTATGTTAACAAAATATACCATTATGTTAAAACAATATACTACTATCTCAATAAAATATATTATTACGTTAACAAAATATACCATTATGTTAACAAAATATAGTATTATGTCAATAAAATATTCATATTTATTCAATAGTTTTCATCTTTGAAAATATTTTTAAATGAACAAGCGGGATAACATTAATATTCAAATCCATAAAATAACCATTCAATGAAAAAAATGTTGAGTAGAATTGAAGGACTGGTTTTTTTTATTGAAACAAATGATTTTTACATTAATATAATAGGTTGTGAAAACGATATTCAAATTGGTTCATGGTTCATAAAAAGAATAAGTGCTTGCTGTATTGAAAGACGTGCATGTTTTGAATGATAAAATGTGTTTTTGATTCAAACAACATATTACATATAATTGATAACAAATTGTTAGATTAAAGCAAATTCTTTTATTCAAACGGAAACTGATGGAGTTGACTGAAATAAATTAACCAAGTAAATATATAAGGGAACTAATCTAATATGTTTTGGCAAATAATGAAATAAATGATTTTTTGCTTTCAAAACTATATTTTATTGGTTCTAGTAATTTTTTCTCTCAGTGCACGTTTGAGTACAAAAAACCCACAAAACACAACACCGTGTGTTGGAAATGAAGCGTAATCCCTTATACCTTAGAACAATATTATGAATTATAACATAAAGTTATACCAAATTCGAGCATTCTAACTGAAATTTAATTGATGGCACTAAATAAATGTTTCCCCCTTTGGTTTATCCGGAAAATTTGCTCTCTACTGTTATAATTGTCGTTACCCGTTTGGAGCGCTCGTTAGTCCGATGGTCGGCGGTTAGCGTGTAGGAAGGAAGGGGAGGCGCCGAAATAAGTACTCGCGTAATATGTAATAAGAAAGCTCTAATATGAATAGAAATGTCTATACTCTAATTGCGTGTTCCGCGCAACCGAAGGCGCTAGGGCTCGCAGATTGCCCTGCAACCTCGTATAAGGATTCGCAAGGCCGTTCCGCACGAGGCCGTAATTATTAATATTCTTCTAATTCGCAAGTTCGCCTTTCGCAATCGCAGGGGCTAGAGCAGAGAGAGTCGAGCCGAGCCGAGCCCTTTTTAATCGTTCTTCCCCACTCCTCTCTCGATCCTACTCCAAATCTCCGATCGGCTCGGTAGTCGGTACCCGCAGTTGGTAACACTAGGTTCAAACTTGAATAGCTCAACACCTAATTAATCTCGCGCCGATTCAGTTGTAGATTGTCGAAGCTAGCTCTTACAGCTACAAAATGCCACTTTTAAATATTGATACCATTATTTTTTCACAATTGGGAAGTAATGGGAATGTATTAATTTAAATCCGAAAGAGAAAAAAACCTTTTCCAAAGAGTTGTGATTCGTTTAAAAAAAATGATATTGAAAGAGATTAAACGAAATTGAGAAGTCCTTTTAAGCTCCAAGTGTCAGCTTGGAACACTTTCAACCGATTCCGAGAAATATTAACGAGCTGAATTATTCGAGTTCGAACGTAAAGAGCCAACTCTTTGTTCGATCGTGATTATGCTAGACGTCTTGTCCGAATAGATATCAATGGGTAGTAACGCCAGTTGCTCGATCCGTCACATATTTTTAAGTTGGTACAAGATTTGCATCTTCACGGTTGTTACCATGGCAACTGTTGTCATGACGGGTGTTGATATCACCAATATATTTTAAAGCTAACAAATTGCATTTTGAATAGATCAAAGCGGTGGGAATGACTATAGGGTGGGTTTGATCTATTCGGACAAGACGTCTAGCATAATCACGATCGAACATCACTTAAGGTAAGTTCGTTTGACCGTACAATTATCCTTCGTCGTCTTGTCCTCTAGATCAATGGGTAGTTGTTTAAAGCTTGTTGCAATTTGTATTTGAGTATATGTAATAATTACAATCGTTGAACGTTTTCATATTTAACACTTGTCGTACAATTGAACATTATATATTAATTGATGATAGATCTTGCGGTTCTTCCATTTTCGATTACAGGTCGATTATAGAATCGTGCGAATACATTTGATTTTGCAGTCCAGCCTGCGGCTTTCCGAATTGTTTCAAATACGTTTTTACTTCTTTTAAACAATTTGTTAGAAATTCTAAAATATAGTCAATCAAAACTTGGAACGGATTGATTTTCTTCTCGTGGCAAAAGTTCCGCCATAGATCCAATGGCTTACGATATTGATTAATAGTTGGAACGGACAAAGATGCCAGCATTACCGGTATAGAGTCTTGTGGGACCCCTTTTAAGGTAAACGCTTGCCTGATAACTTCCCAGCAACCAGAGAAAGTGAAGTTCGTAACGGGTGATATTGCCTGCAATTATCAATCAATAAATCATTTTCTGGAAGGAAGTGGATTGGTTTTTTAATGAGTAACTTTTGAAATAAGGAATACCACGACTGTGTTGGCCAGAATGGTACTACTAACATTCCGTTTGCCTTTTCAACAATTATTTCCCGAACCGTTCTTAGAATAAGAGTAAACGGCCGGAAGGCGTAAAAATATAGATTTGTCCATGGGACTGTGAATGCATCTACCGTCCAAGCTTCTGGATCATTATGCCATGAGATGAACTTTTTACACTTTGTATTTTTATGTGATGCAAATAGATATATTTCCAATTTCCCGAAGGTTGACTCTATTTTGTCAAATGCCCAACTCGCTAATTCCCATTCGGTTTCGTTTTGTATGCTCCTGGATTCTTCATCTGCGTCTTTATTATCGGAAGAACTAATGTACGATGCAAAAATCCACAAGCCACGAACTTCGCTCAACTGCCAAATTTCTCTCGCTAAGTTTGATAATTTCGGAAATTGAACGCTACCCATGCGATTTATGTACGATAATGCTGTTGTGTCATCAATGCGAAGTAATATTGCACACGATATTTTGTTTTTGGCAAAACATTTTAGTCCGTAAAACACAGCTTTTAGTTCGAGGAAGTTTATGTGTTCCTGTCTTTCGTTAGTATCCCAAAATCCGTGTGTACGTTTTCCTTCACAGACAACCCCCAGCCGGTTAATGACGCATCACTGAAAATTTCTGTTTTAAAACAGTCTTCTCTTATTGGATGAACAGAGGTAATTACATTTTTCCTCCACCATTCTAAATCTGGTATCAATTTCTCTGAAATCTTCATATTTTTATCATAATTTCCGTTTGATCGTTCCAAGGCTAAACATTTTTCCTTTTCAAAATTTTTGTGTACAAGGTTCCGTACTTAATTGCTGGACTAGTAGCTACTAGAATTCCGATGAATTCTGCGAATTTTCTGATTTTACAGTGCTGTCTTTTGGAGCTTAATAGCGAGATCATGTATCTGCTGTCTCTTATTTGGTGGTAATTTCAGGCAGAGATTTTTCAAGTTGAAGAGAAAACCGAAAATTTTACTTCTTTTGAAGGTTCAAGCTTACATTTTTCTAAATTCAAAATTAGTCCCGTTTTTTCAAGTAACTTTTGGCTTCGTCGAATATTCTTGCGACACTCACCAGCTGATTGGCCAAATAACAGAATATCGTCTAGATAAAAATCCGAGAGAAAACCTTTTGATCGTAGATATTGGGCTATTGGTTTAATCAATTTTGTGAAAACGTATGGAGCTGTGCATAGTCCAAATTGCATACAATTAAATTCATACAGTTCGTTCTGATAGATAAATCTCAGAAATTTCCTTGATGATTTCTTTACCGCTATCAAGAAATATGAATCTTTGAGATCCATTGTAGCCATAAATAAGTCTTTTCGTATTAATCGAAGCGCTGTCTTTTTATCCTCCATTTTGAAATGAAGGGCTGAAATAAATTTATTTAGTTCTTGTAAATTAAGAATGAATCGCATTTCACCATTGGGTTTCGGAACTAGAAAATATGGTGAAACAAATTGTTTTTCGTATGGTTCACATTTAGATATCGCGCCTTTTTTGAGAAGTTTATCTATTTCCGATTGGCAAGCAATCATGTCCTGTTCAATTAATATTGTTTGTTTATGAATTCTTTGTGAATGAGGTTCGCTTTCAAATGGAATTCTATAACCTTCCACCCATTGTAGGATGGCAAATTTTTTCCAGGCTGGGAGAAAATATCGTACCCGTCCCGCAATTCTTGGTGATACTAATCCTGGTGAGGATTGTTGTTTTTGGCCCGGAGTTCTCTCGATTTCTGTCCCTTCCGCTGAGTACTCCGGTGATTCGCTCCAAAGGGACGTCGCCAGTTTGACTTTTCCGTCTGTTGGTCTCTTGAAAAATTCTTCTGTCTGGAGAATGAAAGTGGGTATTCGCGGTTTCCGTCCCGCGATGTCATTATAAAATTTGTTCGATATCCAGTTTGTTTCGTGAGGTTCTTAGAGGAATTTTCCATTGATTTTTCCGCTTTTAGATTTTTGCCAAACTTTTCGCCAAATACCAGTGAGTCGATTGGGTTATCATCGGCAATATTTTTTATGATGGAATTCAACGCCGGTATGATAAATGATTTTCTCGTTTTTGATATGTGGTGGTGTAAGTCTGATAACAACCTGCCTGTATCGGCTAGCCATTCAATAAATTTCGATGTATCAATCTCCTTGTCCGTACTGTTTTCCGCTTTCAAGACCTCCGTTAAAGCTGCGCCAGGAGCGTTGATCCCTGCTCCCAGTTGATTTTGAGCAGTATACTGATAACCATCTTTTTTTATTGCCAGTTGTAATAAAGCTGATTTGATTTCCGAGTTGAGTTTTGGCGCTTTAGTTAGGCGACAATTACCGATTGTTGGGTATTTCGTTTGAAGATCTCGTTTTTGATCTTTTGGGAGGCCATCCTGTAGTATTTTTGACCAGCGCTCGGCTACTGCCAGGTGAATGACAGGACCGGGTTTGTCTTGCTTCGATGGGTCGTCTCCTAGAAACCTAGATTTCTTTATCCGATGTATCTCTGTGGGGACTAGGATGTGACGTATCTCGCAGATTATGCTCACCATCCTCTTTATCTGACCCTTCATGCATATTTTCCGTTTCGTACCTGCTTCTCGAAGATGGTCTTCGACTCGAGTGAGACGTTTCTCGCAGATAACGCTCACAACTCGCCTCGTCGGAATTATAAGACGATGATTTCTTCCGACTTCTGCGAGATCAGTGTTTCTGACTAGAATGTGACGTTCATCTGCTTTTAGCAGCGATATGCTCGCCATTCTCTTTGCCAGAATCGTCTGAATCGTCTCTTCTTGAACGACGACATGATCTTGAACGATCATTTCGGGAACGCGAACGCTCGTACTCCTCTTGCAACCGACGTAATTTCTCTAACAATGAGTCTCTCATCCGATTTTTATATCTCAGAGAACTTCCTGAAAATTCATCCGACGATGAGGTCATCCTTTCCCTTCAAGTTCTTCTTGAAGCACTTTAATTTGATCATTTTCCCGGAAACTATTTTTATTAAGATTGCCACGGATCGCACAGAAATACGTAATAGTGATATCAACACCCGTCATGACAACAGTTGCCATGGTAACAACCATGAGGATGCAAATCTTGTACCAACTTAAAAATGTGTGACGGATCGAGCAACTAGCGTTACTACCCATTGATCTAGAGGACAAGACGACGAAGTATAATTACGGGCCGCAGATATCGTAGTACTGCCTCGCATCCTATCGGGCGGCTGAGACATCGCAACAATCGCAAGCTTGCTGCGTAAAGCAAGCTGAGCGATAAGCCAGCTTGAGAGTTTCAGAGACAACGCAACAACTTCAAGTTCGGCGTGAAGAACAAGCTGAGTGGCAAGCCAGCTTCAGAGCTGCTGGCAGACGTGTTGTTGCTGAAAGGGTATCACAGTGGCGAGAAGCTTTCACTACGAATACGTGGGTCGTTTTTGTATACGCTAGCTTAGAATACGATCCGGCTCTAGACTCCGGCAGCCACAGGTTTATAAAAGTGGAAGGGATAATTGAAGAGTATATTCTGTAGAGCGTTGCAATGGAAAGAGAAAACTGCTGGGATGTGTTGTTCTGTTGATACGGCTATGCAATATCTTCATGTAGTCCCGGAGACAACAACGACATGGTATGATACTAAAGTTGAAGGTTGGCACTTCTATACTACCATTTTATCAATTACCAACACTTACCTTAATCAGTCAGTCTACCACCGTGCCTGAGAAATATGACATCCTGCCTTCCTCTTCACTTATTTTTTTCTCTCTTTGTCTAGCTTCGCTCTGAGCAAATCTTAAAGTCCAGTCGGACGAAGTCGCGGGCAAAAGCTAGTCTATTGCGACGTATATACCTCGCAAGGTCACGCGATAGAGAAATCGCAAAACGTAAACACGGCGAGCGAGAGATGGCTTGGAAACCGGGAAGGATGAGATCAAAACATTACCAATGTTAATACATGCAGAGAAAAAAGTTATTTAGAGGAATTATGGGTAAAGAAACAAAGAAGGGAAATATAAAAATATAAATATATAAAAGCAGGATTTTGAGAGAAAGGTCTCTTCCCTTTTTCCCTGGCGGATCGACAAGTATCGCGCTGACACAAGTACTACCATCGCGGTAAGGAAAGTGATGCGAAATGCACGTAGAAAACAGGAGAAACGGAAGGGCTCACGCATTGAGACCCTCAATGTTTTGGAGTGGATCGACGAGTACTGCGCGGACAGAAGTACTGTCCTCGAGGCGAGGAAAGTGTTGCGAAATACTTTCCTTACCTTGTCGAGTCAGGATAATAAACGGAGAAGAATGAGAATACTCTCGTGACTACTGGTGTCACGAAGGACGGAGGCGAACAGGATAATAAATGGGAATAGAAGTAAAGAGAAAAAGGAAAAGATCTTTCGAGTCAAAGAAAAGGGTTTCGATACCAGGACTTTGTTACTCATCAAAAGTAGGTCAGTGCGCGGATCACATACACAAGCCGAACTCAAAATATCGATACGTTACCAGCGTATTAATTTATTCCCTGATCGAGTCCCGAACCATATAAATTTAGGTGTGACGATAGTTGAACCGTTACAATAAATATATATATATATATAATGACAATAATAAATGAGGAAGTAGTGATTTGAAAGTTTCGTTTCAAACTACCATTTCTGAGGTCCTTGTATTAAGTCCTGTCGGCCCAATGGATTTTTTCAAATGCTTATTCTGCGATCGTGGTGAATTCCAGCCTACCTTAAATTGTGTAGATCCGTTCATGAAACTGAACCGGTGTTGAAAAGGTTTTAAATACAATGAAAACTACGCAGCCCAAGCCCTGGCTAAACTATATGCCCAGTAGATCCAGGAATAATTTTTCTGCACGACAGGATGGAACAGATTTCTGCCTGCCCAACCTATACACATACAACATGCACATGTAAATAAACGTACGCAAATGTATATGGTAGTTCATGTATCTGTATTTGAAAATCTTCTTCGTACTTATTTGCACAACTGAAATACATACACACTCTATACGCATGGCGATCCATAAATCTACGACGTAGCTTATTTGAGTCGGTGCAGTGGCTCTTTCTCCTTTGGACTTTCTGGCTAAAGAACATCACGAGGATCGAGATTGATCCAGCGAGTGATCGGCATCAAGTTCACATCGCGTCTCGTTGGAACTAAAACTCTACGCGGTGTGGAGGTTGCATCACCTCGTGGATAGATAAGACGGAGGATTGAGAGTACTCCGCGCGTATGTGTACACACACCTACACGTGTGTAGTTTGTACACACGTGTACACACAGAAACCGCGTGTATGGATACACAAACTTATTAATAATGGGTGATAATTCCACGCAAAATCGTCGAGTTCTCAGTTCCCAACCTCACAGACCATGTACATTGTCGCTAGAAAGTTGAAAGCCTCAACATGTTTGATCGGAAGTTATCCCGGGAAAAAATACGTTATAGATCGGAAATAATATTTAAAGAATTTTGAGACATGACTCAAGTGTTAGTTTACATAGAGCGAATACTCTCTGAATCATGAATGTCCCATGCTGCCTAAACGAACTCTGGAAAAATAATTGCCAAATAAAGACTTGCAAAATAAGTTTGAAAAAAAGTATTGTGCTCTCAGAGTTGTGTCGTGAACGAAAACAATTACGAGGTAAGGATGACCAAACCTCCCAATCCAAGAATGCAATAAAGTCTGGATCTGACAATTTAACTTGGAAAGTCTTGCAACATCCTGCGCGGTCGCTGTGTAGTTCGTCTGGCAAAAAAAGCGTTCCCAGTGATCAAAGAACCGGTCTTATCATGGTTTCTCGCAAACATGCGCGTTTTTACGACCATTTATGGGAACTCTTGCAGCCGTTACTTTCAACCGCCAGTACTCACAGTATGTTGAGTATGATCGAATTACATACGCGTAACAAATAAATATGTATGTATGATAAATACTTTTATAGATGCGTACTCTACATGCGTACACTTGCAGATTTCAATCCCGTGTATTTGCGCAAATTATTATTCTAGCGACACACGATTGCCTGACAGAACCCACTTAATTCGACCGAATAACGAAAATTAATCGCCCGATGTTGCCGTCTGGCATGATATAACAGGCACGGATATATCCGTAGTGAGAAATTAACATTTATTTTAGATAGAGACACGCAGTGCTGCGATTAACAAGCGTGTCAAGTTTGTCACACAGCCGTGGTGACATTAAGGAGCTATGCCAGTGTGACACTTTCAAAAAATCGATTTTTTTGCTTTTTTCGACAGATTATACTTTCAAGCAGCCTTCTAAAGAGCAACTGCTCGTAGGTATAAAATGCGATAGATAAATCTTTAAACGCGTTTTTTTCGAAATGAGATTTTTCAAATTTGCTGACATTGTAACTCAAAGAGCAATTATCCGATTGACTTGAAATTTGAACTGTGTGCTCTTGAATATATTTGCCCTACAATGACGTAGGATATTTTTGATTGGATGAAAATTGACGATTTGGCATTCAAAAAAACGACCATTTTATAGGTTACGAAGCAGACTTTTATTCATAACTACGCCATTTTGTTAAATTTTGATATCTTTCGAAAATCCTACGTCATTCTTTCCTTTTTCGGTTTCAGCTACTCAATCGGCCGGAATCATGTCAGCAGTGGAGGGACTTTTTTTGTGGCGCCTCCGAAGGCAATGCATACGTCGCTTGGATCTCAATATTTTTCTATGAAAAAATTATGTAATATAGGTAAAATATAGCCAAATATATTCTTAATTTTCCGAACATTTAATTGAGTATTTTTCTTCCAAAAAGTCCCGAAAACCACACAAATTTTCAGCGTTCACATTCGTATAGCCCTTTAAAGGGATATTACAAAATTGAATGAGAACGGTATCGAAGAGTATGATCCATTGCATCTAATTTTATTTACGATGGACATTATGTTAATTTCTATGGAATAATGATCACTAAAAAACGTTGTTTCGTATTTCAAACAATATCATATCGCCAAGTTGATGTGTAGTTAACTTCTAAGTCATCTTTTAATTGGTATACTTTTTGATAAATAAATTCAGAAAAAATAGACTATACTTTGAAAACCATTTACAATTCTTTCGATCGCTTCATTTTCGCGACTGAGTACAGGCCGTCGACCTCCCGCTTCCATTTCCTGAATGTATTATTCCCTTTTTTCGAGGTCGCGAACATTCGGCGATGTGTCGAGTCAGATTGTCCAACCACGCAGTGGTCGGGGCGAAGTAGCTGGCCATTTCAAAGGAAAAGAAAACTCAGAATATCCAGGTCACCACTTCATATTTCTTGTTTAGATACGATTTTTTAGCAATTAAGTTTTCGTGCACGCAGCGACGCCGTATATGCACAAACCCGAATGTTCGTATACTTCGTAGAGCTTATGCGCGTCTAGGGCAGCTGTCGACACTTGGACGGCTTAGAGCGCACTCCCGAATATTCAGAGGAGGTACAGGAGGTGTGTGTGTGTGTGTGTGTGTGTGTGTGTGTGTGTGTGTGTGTGTGTGTGTGTGTGTGTGTGTGTGTGTGTGTGTGTGTGTGTGTGCGTGCGGCGTGCGTGCGTGTGTGTGTGTGTGTGTGTGTGCGTGTGTGTGTGTGTGTGTGTGTGTGCGCGTGCGTGCGTGTGCGTGTGCGTGTGTGTGCGTGCGTGTGTGTGCGTGCGTGCGTGTGTGTGTGTGCGTGTGTGTGTGTGTGTGTGCGCGTGCGTGCGTGCGTGCGTGCGTGCGTGCGTGTGTGTGTGTGTGTGTGTGTGTGTGTGTGTGTGTGTGTGTGTGTGTGTGTGTGTGTGTGTGTGTGTGTGTGTGTGTGTGTGTGTGTGTGTGTGTGTGTGTGTGTGTGTGTGTGTGTGTGTGTGTGTGTGTGTGTGTGTGTGTGTGTGTGTGTGTGTGTGTGTTAAAACAAGCTGTAAGGATCGTTCTGTCCTCAATGCATAAATATGCGACATCGTTGTTCCTGTCGGCATTGATACCTTTTGTTTTTTCGTCCTTCTTTATTGCGGCTATTCGGTATAAGGAATGTGCGAAATTATTTGTCTTTTCGATTTTATGTATTTCAACACGCGATGGAGAACGATCTCGCCTATGAACACCAATAGCGATATTGTATAACAGACGATAGCTAATGTCAGAAATTGATGACGAAGGGCGATCATACTTTGTTGTCCCCCAAGCACTGTGGTGTCCTCGTCATCGTTGCGTTCGACCGCTTCTTTTTTCGCGTCTTCGTATAATTTGTTAATCAGTCCGGCACTCTGCATCCGACTTATGAGAACGTCTATAGAGGATCTATAGGGCGATCTTTTACCAATATCAAACGCGCCACTGGCTGACCAAAAACAAGGTTTCGCGAGTTTCATCATAGGGTGTCCATTGCTTGTGCTTCTTGCCACTAGTATCTCAGCCCTTGATTTATCCATAAAACAAGTAATATTTTTTTGTACGATAAGCTGTTGTACACAAGCGTTCATGCCGAACACCGAAACAATACTTTTTTCCATCAAATTCTTTAAGGCACTCTCGGCATCGTGGAAGGTTCTATTGAGGTAGAGCGGATTCACTATCGGAATCAATCCCGAATTGTCGAGATCTGTTGTGGACTCGAAGATCATTTCGCCAGTTGTCAATAAACTTATGTTCGTCAGAGCACTGTAAATGTTCGAGGAGTAAATGGCCGAAATCACAAGCAGAGAAGCGAGCATGACACGCTCGACGGTTCTACGCGGTCGTGGAGAGACAGATACGCCAAAAAATATCCGTGTGATGATGAACGGTCGCCGCACGCGCACTGAGAGCCGCAATACGCTCGCTGCGATCCAGTAAATCACGATGATACCAAAACTGAAGAGGGAGGCAGAAATCAAGTGTGCGGAGTTAAAACTTCCCGGTGTGGACAGAATCGGCACTACGGCACATGATTCATCGACCACGATCGCAGTAGTGAGCAGACTGGAGCATCTGGATGCAGAGATACGGGCATGTAAATAAGCACCGATATCCGATTTTAAACGTTCTCCCTTGTCATAATAGAATGTATGAAAATCGGAGGCTTTCATATTTTTATCCTTTGTCAAATCTAAATGAATCCATTTCAAAGAAGCATTTAGTTTCCGAGCAATCATTTGAAGAAGCCGAACGTTAGCACCATCAACAAATATGGGTTCACCGAATTCACTAAACGTGGCAACCGAAAACGGTGGAACATCCTCTATCAAGGCTCTAAGAGGATAACCGGCCATATTATCAACTTTGTTCGGAAACAAACCGCCGCTATTCAAAGACCAGTTGCTTCTCTTATATTCCTGTTTGAACGGATTGAGGTGATGAACAATTGGCGGGCCGAACTCGTATTTCTCGGTTTTTAAATGTCCTGACACTTTTTTCTCAACCCACTGGAGAATTGTGAAGTCGAGCATTTTTTTAGTCCAAGCGTATTGCAACAAATTTTCGAGACTATTACTCAACACTGGCGCGACGGATAATAGCAGATATCGCGGATGGTAGTCAAACGATGCCATTTCAGCTACGGCATCAATGAAACTTGATGACGGCAAAATTATCCCAGCATCCCGAAAGTCGTGGATGAGAAGAAAGAAAGTTGCTGCACTGGTGAGTGGAATAGGATGCCCGGCAGCATCAATACACGGTGTATCAGGTACTTCTTGATCGTCGGGTATGTTCATTCTCATTACGGAAAGCTTTTGCCCCAACTTGGTAAGCACATCATCGATTTTCGGGCGTGCAATGTCTTTGTTTTCCGCAAGTTTCGTTATGACCATCACTTGACGGGCTCCCGATTCTTCGGCGATGTATTGAGTCACACTGTCTATCCAGTCGCTAGCCTGGACAAAATTTCTGCCCATCTCGAGAAGAAATAAAAGTCGAAGTATCCAGGCCATGTTTGCTACGTACATTTTTCGCGGTAGGTTTCTCTGTGGTGAACGAGGCGGTGCACCCAGCAACGCCGTAGAAACACGATCCCAAATGTCTATATGCTTCGTAAGGCTTATGCACGTTCAGGGGAGACACAACTGTCGAGAGTCGGCAGACGGCCGACAATGGTCAGAGTCGGCCTAGAGCGAGATCTCGGATGTTTAACGAATGCGCATGTGTGGAATATGCATAGCAATTGTAGAGGCTCGTAAATTCTGCCTCGTGGGATCCAATGATACCATCTTCTATATGTATTTGACGTAAATTGCTCCACTGCAATTTCCGTCAGGTCAGTAGTTTTTTCGCACTATGGATCGTTGCTTTGCACGAAGCTCGTAAACCTATATCCCGACATTTTTATATGTTTGTGTCGGCTGCCGTTATATAAATCGATACCTTTCTCGGTTGAAGTCGTTCATCGCTAGCAAATACCTCTGGGAAAATGAATAACCACGAAAAAGCAGTCCAGATGTAGGCAGGGCTGGACCTAGCTGACTGATTTACATTTTTAGCGCTTCTGCAGCAGTAGTTGCCATGCAATTGCAGCTTTTTCGATTATTAGCATATACACTGAGTAAAAAATTAAAGGAACAGAAAAATGTCTAAGGATGTAATAGTGTTTTGAAAGGCAATAACTTCTTGAAAAATGGTCGTACCGGGGAGAAAAAAGAGCACTTTGAAGCTTGAAATCTCTAGTTTAAGAATCTCGTGGAGATTTTTTTCCAGCATCACACTCAGCTCTATACTAAGAAATAACGCGAGTAAAAAATGTTCGATTTCTTTTTCTTCGAAATTGTCCATAGGCTGTGGTTCAGCCTGATTCTTTAGCTTCAATTTGGTATTTTTCGCTCTCTGTACGACCATTTGTCGCTGAGATATCGCTGATTGAACGGAAAAGCAGCTTTTTTTCTTTGATCATCGATATCTCATGAACTAATGATTGTACAGCGAGCAGAAAGTGGGTTTAGGAAAGTGGAATAAATCCTCTATAAGTTCCTTGTGGTATTTGGGAGAAAAAAAACATTTTCTTTTGAGCACAATATTGATTTGAAAAAGTACAAAAAAATCACTCATCCTGCCGTTTTAGAAAATCCATCACGACTTTGCAAATATTGTGAAAATATCCAATGTTTCCAAGTTTTTTTAGCTCAATGCATGCCCTATGCAATAAGACCCTATACATTTTGCAATCGATCTGTTAGACCGTTTTTTTTTACCCAAATCGTCAAAGTTTTATTAAAAATTAAAGGAGCACTTTTATTCCTCCTTCAACGCGAATTAAAGATGATTCATATGAAGAAAAAAAATGCGTTTTTTTCTCATGATTTTGCATTAACTATTCATAAAATCTCGACAAAAAAAATTCACGTTTGAAAAAAGGTCTAAAAATTTTGAAAAAAAAATCCCTTATTTTTCTTACAATTTCTCATAACTGTTCATCAAATGTCAACAAAAAAATGTCAAAGTTTGACATTTGAAAACTCTGTTATTTTTCTTACAATTGGTGGTTAAGGTTGTTATGGGGTTAACGGACAACACCACTGTGACCCCTGTTTTTTTGCCATTTTTCAAGAATTTTTTTTTTGTGGGAAAAAAAGAGATATTCGAAAAAAATTTTTTTGTTTTGTTCGTTGTTTATTGAAGATACATAAAAAAAAAATTTCAAATTTTTCACGCCCCATGGTGACGCTGGGGAAGCTCCCGCGTCAGGTACTGTTGCCTCTGCAGTGGTTCGCGGCACGCAGCAGAACTCTCTTCAAAGTTGATCTGAAAAAAAATATCGAGTGTTTTCATTAATAATATGATATTTTGAAGAGAAGTACATAGGGATTTGAAAAAATATTGATTTTTAAAAAATAGGCACGCTTTTGAAATTAAAGGACGATTTTCGAGCAAAATTTCTCGTCGAAAATAGGCTATAATTTTTTTTATTATTGGGATATCGAAAAAATCCTATGTACTTCTTTAGATAATCTAGTTTTATTGATGCAGTCCAAATTTGAAGTCGATCGGATAAAAATTGCTCGAGTTCTGCTGCGTGCCGCACTCAAAAAAGTGGTTTTCAGAAAAACGCGTTCAAAGTTTTAGGTTTGTTAATTCATGCGATAAATTGGAAAAAAAAATTTTTACCTTTAATCAGCGATGCCGGCACCATATAGCTGGCCTTCAAGAAGCAAATCATTGTCCCTAGCATCTTTTCTCGAACTTGTAGAGGCTCTTCTTGCCTCTTTTGCAGCGTCTGTGAGCGAGCGCTCCGCCAGCTCGATCCGCGCTGCGTCGGTTTCAACGCAAAAATTGAAACAAGTTGGGCCAATAGTTATCCCCAACGTCTCCAAAACTTTCATGAGGCTTCTCAGGCCATCATTGAATAATAATACCGCGATATCAGCTGCAATATCGACGATTTTTTTGCTCCCGGACTGACACTTGGGGGCTATTGCCCAAACTGATTTGTTGTAGCTTTCGTTGTTGTTTTGGGCGAAGCCGCCCAAACAACGCTGCAGCAAATCGTCTCTGCTCAAATTTTCGAAGACTGGCGTAATAAGCCATAAGCCTCCAATACTTCCTCAGGAAGAGGCGGCTTATGGCGATATTCAGAAATATTACTGCTTGCGACCGTTCGCTGCCACGAACACCGCGACTCGGCTCCCTCTGGGCAATCGTCATGTTGTGGCTCACTACCTGTGGACATTTTATGTTTGATAGTTCCCCAAATTGCCTTCCTCATTTTTTCAACATCATCGCTGTTCCTCCGAATAGCCAAACCGTAATATGTGCTCAACTCGTCAATCAATTTTCCGGTGAGCTTTCCTCTGCCAGACAATCCTTTTTGTTTTTTCACGATTTCGCGGAGGCACGTCCCCATACGTTTTTGGACATGATCGATGCACTCTTTTTTTTATCTCGAAACCGTCGTATGGATCGCTATTCGATATACCTGCCGACCCTGAGGCGCGCAGCTGCGCGGGACCCCGAGCGTCACGGAGCGCTGCACCGCTCGACAAAATATTCAATATCTCCGAAAATAATTATTTTTTCGACCTGGGTCCAACGGCATCTTAATCTTAAATGTATTTTAGATTTTTCTAGATGGTTTTCAAAAAATCGATTTTTTGAAGCCGTCACAGTGGTGTTGTCCGTTAAGACAACATTTTACCACCAAGCGGAATTTTTTTCTGGACCTTTGTAACCTCTTTGCTCATCATTCTTTGCAGTTTGAATACGATCCACAGCACCGTTTTTTAGAAAAAAAATCGGCCACTCGACGTATTTCGTAGGCTAATTACATTACGCTTATGGAAAACTCCCGATCATTTTTCAGTATATTATTAATATTAACTGAGTGAATGTCACCACCGAGCTGAAAAAAAATAGGTACGGTTCGACTAATTATCGGACTAACCCTTGGTACCGTGAAAATGAGGATTCACAGTACCGTTATAAAATTATTAATGTTTTTGATGGAGAATTTGTGCGAAAATCAAACATAAAATATTAGACTGCAATCATGGCAACGTCGTGGACGGCACAAATGCTACCTATCTTATTGGTATTCGGTAATAAGTCCCGGGAACCTCAAACTATTTGGTCAGGATAATTAATAACGAATATCATTGGTACTTATTCTCTTAATTAGAAATAATTACTTAATATTAAACTGATAAATATGTACAGAAATTATACATTTCTAGGCAAGACAAAATAACGCGATCTTTTGTCCATATATACATTTTAATTTTTTAATTTCGGAAAATTATTAAAGTTTTTTATTGCTTCGAGATTATAGACAGCTTTAGTACACACTTTTTCTTTCCAGCGGATTCCTTTATACTCGGACCGATCTTCATTTTTGACAGCTCCTTGCGCCGATATTGACGTTACGAATGATGCGCATACGTCTTTACCTTCGCGGCCATTTTGCCAACCTGGGCATTATGATGTACCACGATTCACAACATTGGTAAATCGTTTTGCGTTAATTGAGCAAGAAAAAGTTTTAGAAAATAATTATAAAAGGTAATGAAAACGCTTAATTTTATCACCTAATGTTTAAGTATGCATATTTTTACAAATAGATTTAGAAAAATTGTTCGGAAACGCACGTTCAATATGACGATCATTTGAGAGCTAACAGTTGGTAACAGTTAATCGGCTCCGTGCATAAGCATAGGGCGCTCTCCTTGTACCTCACCCCCGACGGCTAAACCCCATAACAACCTTAACTATTCATCAAATGTAAAAAAAATTCAAAATCTCAACGAAAAAAATCATTTCAAAATATGTTGAAAATTTCATGATATCATCATCTGATCAGTGTTGATGCATTTTTTGTTTGCATAACATTATTTATCGCTTTAAAAGTAATTGCATTGAATTAAGTTGATACCCCCAAGCGAATCTTCACACACCTTTTATCACGTATCACTATACGATTTTTCTATCACTTTTTCGAAAGTTCTCAAGCATTTAAAATAAACCGTTCTTTTTAAACTAGCAAATTTTGTCACACGGAATTTTTTTCTTCAGAATAACGCATTCTTCTGTTAAAAAAGAAAACGTCCTAATTTACCCGATGTCCTTTTTCAACATTTAAAAAAACATTTTTTTCATAATTAATATTTTCTTAGATTAGATGAGTTAATGCACCACGGTGAGAAAAATAACAAAAATTGTATTTCTTCATCTTAATCCCGATCAGTTGATGCTTAAGGAGCAATAAAAGTGCTCCTTTAATTTTTGATAAAACTTTGACGATTCGGGTAAAAAAGCGGTGTAACAGAACGATTGAAAAATTTAAAGGGCCCATGGGCATGTACTGAGCTAAAAAAACCTGGATATATCCGTCATTTTCGCAATGTTTGCAAAGTTGTGGTAGATATTCCTAAACGGAAGAAAAGTCATTCTTTTGTTCTTTTTCAAATCAATATTGAGCTTAAAAAAATCCTCTAAAATACCAAAAGGAACATATAGAGGATTTATTTAAATTTCCGAAACCCACTTTCCATTCGCTGGAAAAAAAGCGCAAATTATTTTCTCGCGTTATTTCTTATGATAGAGCCGAGTGTGATGCTCCAAAGAAAAAGAATTCTCCCCGAGATTCTTAAACAAGAGATTTTAAGCTTCAAAATGCTTTTCCCCCTGATAAGACCATTTTTTACAAAGGTACGGCCTTAAAAAAAACTGAAAATTTTTGGAAATTGTTCTGCTCCTTTAATTGTTTTGGTGAGTGTAGTTCGATTGATTATTCACTATTTCACCGACAAAGGTAGTTGTTTCTCACCAATTTATAGACATATCGTTGACCACAAAACGACAATTTTTTCAATCACTAAGATCGACGTCTCTGATTTTCCATATCGATGAGAGGAATTGCCGTGTTTCCATGATACATGCACGTACAAACTAAATCTTCGAAATTAAACTTCAACAGTATTTGATCATTGGACCGGATATGTACGGCTAAAATCTGTGTTCGCATGCGATGTTCGTATCAATCCACCCACACCCCCAGACACACACGTTCAAAGAAAAAATTCTACACGTTTAAATAATATTCCCAGGTAATAATAAAAATGCATATTAAATTCCGAGATTTCTTACTCAATAGGAGGCGACAGCACTGGATAATTTGATTCTCCCTATTTCATTTGCACGGGAAATAGTCTCTTTACGTTCAAACTTGAATAACTCAACAACGAATTATGATCTCGCAGGTTCGGTTATAGACATTCGACGCTGACTCTTACAGCTTGACATAAATTTTGTTTTATTTGATCTCGATATCATTACTTTTTCACGAATAATAGCATTATGCAAAAAGTATTTATTCCAATTAAAAACTAAACTGTCGTTTTAAACTTGCATTTTGTGTAAAAATAATTATATGGAGACTTGACAAAAGTAGAAACGCTTATAAAGCTGTAGACGTTAGCGTTTGAAACTGACTTCTACAGCTACTTTAAAACTTTTAGAAGAAATGTTGAGCAGCTGAAATATTCAAGTTTTAACGTAGAGAGCGAATTCCCTCGTGTAGGTACATCAAGTAGAGGGAAAACATTATCTGACGCTAATATCTTATATTTTTTAGACCGGTAAGAAACCATCTAGGGGAGACCGGGGCAAAATGGTATAGCGGGGCAAAACGGTACCGGGGCAAAACGGCACTCGGGCATAATGGGTTCGGGGCAAAATGGGACAGAGAGGAGTGGAATATCAATTTGGGGCAAAATGGGACACACAAAAATGAAGTGTCGCAGCCCGCTGAATTTGGGGCAAAATGGGATGACAGGAAAATTCATGCTTCGGCTCTATGAAAGAGCTGTTGAAACATAATCTAATCTAAATGGTGCTTGTGGTTCGTTTCAGTCCACATATACGCAGATAATACGGACTGACCGATATATTTGTCGACACATATCCGTCGATTTCATGGGGAGCGGCGGTCCTAGTTTCATAAAACAATTTACGTAAAAATTGACAAGAGTTAGATTTTCATCAATGGCTTGAAAATCAGTATCAGTAACGTGCAGTTGGCAGAAAATAAATTTAAAAAAAACAAAGAAAGATAAAAACAAAAAAAAAACAAAAAATTGCACGCGTCAGATTATAAAAATTACTTGATTATTTAAATAATTAATAACGACAAAGAAATTGTACCAATCGAATAAGAAGGCTCAAATAACAATTTACGTCAAGTTTGGTCCAGTTCTGACCGCAGAATCAAAAGTAATTGTTTAACAAACTTTAATAACAAATGAAAAATTAGTATTTTTTTGAATGTTGAAGTACTTAAATTTATTGGATTCAACGAATCCTGACGAGCCGAGCACGAACTGTTGTTGTAAAGTCAAAAATAATAATAATTGTTTAAGCGATTGAGTTAACAAATGAAAATTGCCGTCTTCTTTAATGTTAAATTACTACGATTAATCAAATTTCAACGAAATCGAACGAGTCGACCTTGAAACATTGCCTTAACCGCATGTCCAATCATTATATTTGGTCAAAGAATGAATATCAAAAAATCAATTGAAGTTTTAGACTGCATTAATAGTCATTAATGCATTAATAGACTACACCAAACTTGCGAAGATTCTAACCGAATGATAAAAAGTTATTATTTAAACAATTTCATTAACAATTAAATTGTTCGAATCGAATTGTTACGCTCGACTAACAATTTCCAAGAAATTTCAGAAAATGCCGATCGTGCCACATCTTCTATGAGTGGTTTAAAAAATTCGTAACTTTTTCGGGAGCAACAAAGAACTAACCGGTACTGCTCTTATTGGATGGACACGCTTCCCATACAAAAAATTTGAACGTCCTGGATTTGGCTAGAGAGAGTGGGGTCATTATTTTGTGTTTCCCTCCTCATTGTACACGCCGACTGCAACCGCTAGATGTGAGCTTGATGAGACCAATCTCTATTTACTATTCGGCTGCCGTTAAGAAGTGGCTACGCAATAACGCTGGGTGTGTTATTACCCTGTCGCAAATTGCCGAGCTGTTCGGTGAGGCGTTTATGCAAGCAGCATCGCTATCAAACGCAGTTAACGGGATCAAAAAAACTGGCATATGGCCTTTTAACAGAGACGTTTTCACGGATCGTGACTTCGCGGCGGCACACGCAAACACGCTTTCGTCGTCCAACGTGAACGCAGAACCCTCGACCACCGTGGGCGAAAATCTTCCGGCGAATTCAAATCCGGGATGCTCCGCAAGCAACCAGCAAAACCAGGAAATCACTTCCAACAGACCGGGAATCACTTCTATCGAATCTCTTCAAAACATTTCGTCCACAGAAAATCTCCTTGACGAAAGTTCCGACAGTTTGAGTCAGGTTTTGAGCCAAATGTCAATTGACGAAACAAGGTGCTCTGCCGTATATAATTTCAATCGAATTACGAGTCCTCAAGCTGAGTGTTCAAACAGTGTATCCAGAGACGTAAACGGAATCGACTCTGCCGAACATATGGTGTTATCAGGTGTATCGTTTGATAGTGGATCCGACAGTGATTCGTTCATGAGAAAACGAGGACACGTATACACTAGACCTCTCGATGATTTCGAATCAGAAGAAGATCACGATATTATATGTTCCACGATGGAAGAAAAAACAAATGGAAATCCGAGAAAGAAAATGCGAACCACTGCTGAAACAGTCGTCGATTCACCGCAAAAATTAAAGTCTCCCGTAAAAAAAACGTAGCGAGTTCTTCGAAGACTCAGCCCTTCGAAATATCACCATCCCAGCTGCTTCCGATATCGGCAGGCAAAAAATCAAAACGTAAGGAGACATCAAGAAAAGGTACAAGTGGCATTCTTACGAATTCTCCGTACTACAGATAACTTCGTGAGAAAAATCCAACGGCGTCGATAACAACCGACGATGACGCATCATGCCTTTTCTGCGGGGGCTTATATTCGAAATCCAAGGAATCCTGGATTCATTGTAATTCATGCGAGAAATGGGCCCACTATTCATGTGCCCATGCTGACGATAACTTAATCGAGTACGTTTGCGACAATTGTGCCGATAAAAATTAGCTTAGTTAAACAAGCAATAAAAATTAAACATTGCCACCGTTAAATTATAGTATCGTAAGTAGAGTGTGACCCAAATATCGTGTAACATTCAATAAAACCTGTTTTCACTCATTTATTACCCCTCGTTTTTTACCCCTGCATTTCTTTCGTTTCTGCATCGAATTATTCCACTGTCCCATTTTGCCCCAATCTCGTGAAATTAGTGGTCTCTGATTTTTCCTGTCCCATTTTGCCCCAGTCCCGTTTTGCCCCAATGACGTATTTTCCAGCAGTGTTGATTTTCACTATTCCATTTTGCCCCAAACCCGTTTTGCCCCGGTCCCATTTTGCCCCAGTCCCATTATGCCCCGCTATACCATTTTGCCCCGGTCTCCCCTATTCAGCTTTTTTGACTCATCTTGATAAAGTAGTTCCGTAAGAAAGTCTTGCGACACTAAAGTGGTTGGTTAGATGTTTTTCCTAACAAAGCAGTTCGAGAACATTCGAGAGTACCCGAGTCAAAATTTTCGACCCGCTTTCAACCCGCTAAATGAAGGCTTCCTTTCCCGAGCAGAAATCGGCGATAGCGGATTATCCGGTATCTAAAGGAGGGTATAGTGTTTGAGAACACCATGCGTTAGGGCCTCCGTTGAACCTCCGGCAAGCCAGAAGCTGGACATTTAGACTCAAAGGAGGCCAATAAAAAGGTCCGATAATCCCAATAATCCCCTATCGCCGATTTCTGATCGGGAAAGGAAGCCTTCATTTAGCAGGCTGAAAGCGGATCGAAAATTTGACTCGGGAGGTAGACACAGCTGTCGAGACTCGGCGGCATGCTCGTTTTTGATGTTCAACGGATAAGCATATAACGAAAATCAATATCAATAAAAAGTTCTTATGCGTTGCCTTTTACAGTTTGGCTCGGGACACACGGTCCGAGGGATGTGATGTTATCGCAATTATACGACACTATATGTACCTGACGTAAACTTGACCCATTGGCGTGTTGCCTTCGTCGCGCAGTTTTCTAGATGATCGCTGTTTCGCGCGTACTCTGTACATTTATGTATCGACATTTTTTTACGTTTTAGTAGGCTGCGATTACACAGGTCCCTTTTTCGCTCCCTAGAGACATGTATTCGCGTGCAGTCGATTATCAGATGACCTCGTTCAAAGTTACCGAACACCTCTATAAAAATGAAGTGTCCCAAAGGAACACGTACAGGTACGCACTACCCTTGGCTCGATGACTGACTTTTATTTTCAACGTTTCTGCGGCAATAGTCGCCATGCAAATGTAGCCTTCATCGAATATTAGCATATAGTTCGTTGTATTATTCAGATCTTCATCAACAGCGATCGTTATTTTTCAGGAATTCATAGATACTTCGCTGACTGCGAAATTGCGATCGGCTCAATCGGTGTGCTTTCGAAGATTCCGATATTTTGCATCGATGCCCGAAATCGCAGTGTTTCCGTGGTAAAGTAGCGTAGTGACTTAATGTCTGGAATTACTCTTTTACGGTATTTCATCCATTCAGCCGATCTGGGGTCCTTGAGGCGGTCATCCCATGTGACAGATCGAAAAAGTAGAAAAAATGATGTTTGCATAAATTGCTAAATTTGTGTGCGTGTTATATGTACTCGGCTTAGCAGACGAATGGTGAGTCAACATTCTCTTTGTCGTCCTTGACCTTTTAAGCGGGTTTTTCTTAAGACAATATTTTTCAAATGGACTTTCATATCTCGAAAACTATTGAACGGATTTCGCGCAAATTTTCATGGCATCACATCTATAATTCTCACCCAAACTAGACTATTTCTGATATCTGCCATATTTTTTTTCAAAGCTGAAAAATTGAAATAAACGACAAAGCTTGGAACTTAACTTGTAAAACCGTGCCAAAAATTCAATTTTCGATATTTTTACTTTACTCTAGTTCCGGCGATAGCCTCAGGTGTACAAATTAAAATGCCGTTTGATTTTTTTAAATTTCATATCAGCACAACCTCCGGATCATGGTAGCCATCAACCAACTTTTTTTTTACACATGAGTATCTTCCGAACTGTGTGAAGTCGATTCAACTCGTTATTTTTGTATGATGAAATTCTGAGGGACTGTAAGAATGTTAATACATGTGTATAAAAAACTCAAATAACGCGACAGGAAATAGCCGTCACATGGGATGACCCCGTTAATGATACAAATTGCTCTAACACATTTCCAAGACTGAGTTGATGGTATTGTTACGTCATCTCCTCTAAAACATACAGCATCGTATGGATGCAGTCTTCCAGTCAGAAAAACTGACCGCTGATCGATCACTGGAATGAAACTGGACATTTTGAATTTCTCTTTTGATAATAGCGTTTGGCGTTTTCATATCAAGCAGCGGATTCAGTCTCACATTTTTTGTTTTGGTGCGTGTTTGTATGTGCAGATCAGTATTTCATGTTATTGGAGCTGCATCTTCGTATCTATTACATTCATCTCTTTTAGATCCAATAAACGACTTTAATTATTCTAATGCACGTATTTCAGATGGTAGAGTAATTTTCGGGTGTTGTGAAATTTTATTTGTAGCGTTAAAGAGGTACGATCATTACTACGAATCCAACTTTCGGATTTGAAATTTTTGCATGATTTTGACGAATACTTTATGCGCCTATAACCGAAATTTGAGCTATTTTGAACGTTTAATTTTTTCGCAATAAAACTGCAAAGTCTTATGGAGTCTTATGGAGACGGTCAACCGGAAGTGCGGTGATCGTGGTTTTTCTGCTCCCGTATCGAACTAAGCCCGTTGGAAAACTGAAATACGATAGATTAGATATAATAGGTATTGTAAAAAATAAGAAAATCAATCTTCACCGTGTAGTAAAAGCATGAGATTACAAGAAAGTTTCAATTTCCGGTTGAAAATGGTCAGAACGACGAAATAGCATCCAGAGACTTAGCAACGTCGCGAGTAACAGCTGATGCGTTTTTCGAACATAACCCAGCTTTGTTTTGAAATTAATTTGCATAGAAGCCGCCACAAAATATGCAAACAACAATTTATGGAGTTTCATCATTCATCACGTATCAATAATATGTATAATTATATTCTGCCTATCGTGTTAATTCCGCTGAGGTAATTCAAGCGTATTTTAATAGGTTTCCGGCTGATTTTTTTTTGTCTTTTCCGTCCGTTTTCATGGTGTTCATTTTCATATGTTAATATTATTATTACGAAGATTACTACTGAGTCGTTGACAATCTAATTTTTCAGTTTTTATTTGTTCACGTGCAATAAATGCATTATTTGCCACAACATTTGGCGCACTGTAATCGTTAATACGAATAATCAACGTAAGTAAACATCAGTCAGAGTAGCTGTGGATAAAATTAATTTAGACTCTGTTTTGACCCCGTGGAAGTGATCGTACCTCCTTAAATCGCTCCAAAACTTTGTTTTAAAAGATGTCAATCAAAGCGGTTTTGAGGCAACTCATTTTATCAAAACGGCTCGTTGCTTCAATTCTCGTGGTGCTCTTTTTTGCTCCTTATTAGGGCGGGGTAAGGTTAATTCGGTAAAAAAAGGCATGTTTTTAAGATTTTTTGGCGATACAGATCGTGTTACTTTATTCAATCAATTTCCACATAATAATGCAACATTTGAATAATATTTTCTTAAATTTTCATTGCAAAATATTGAAAATTTGAGCGAGTGACAGTGAATCTCCGGAGGCATCTCGAAAAAAATTTGATTTGCGGTGTACACCAGAACTCGCAACAGAATCATCTGAAACAAAAAAAATGAAAATGCATTTGTTAACGGAGATGTTTCTCGAGGTAACCACGGGAGGATTTTTTTTTTTCGATTTGTCAATTTTTCGTAGCACTTGGGAGCCAAAAAACCGATTTTCGCTAAAAAAATCGGCTAATTTGTTGATGTAACGTTAATCATTATTAAAAAAAAAAAAAATAGCTCCCAACAATACCTGGTGAATTATGTGGAGAAGTACTGTGCAAAATTTAAAAACGATTGGTCCAGTAAATTTTGAGTTATGGCGTACACGGACTTCAAACATCACAAGTTTCAGAAAAACGCTTTAAAGTTTTGCGCACTGAAAAATTCAAAATGAGCTAATTTTCTTATACTCACAGAGAGTCATCAATGCCAGGTCCGTAGAGCAAAAAGCTTCCATCAACATGATCTAGAGCATCTTTTTGCGTTTGTCTACACAAAACTCTTCCTTCTTTACTATCATGCGCCGCTTGCTAATCTGCTCTTCTAATTCGCAACCCGTCAACTTGTCGCGCCCATTTGGAGAACTTGGCACAAATACTCATAATTTCGTCAATTTTGCTCCGATCGACTTGAAATTTTCACACAATATTCTTGAGATATTCTGAATTCATAAAAAAAATTTTGAATGCAAAACAAAATTAAATACCTTACCCCCCTCATCATATATGATTTTGTTAAAACTCATATATGATAAAGCATGTGACAAAGCATTGAAAACGATTAGACACCTATTTCTTTATCTGCGAAAAACGGTTTTAAGGGGAGACCCCACCGCTCAAAAAACGCATGTCGGGGGTTGTTTTGCAGTTTTTCCACAATCAGTCACCGATCTGAATAAAACAAAAAGCAAAATTCTCCTAATGTAAGGCAATGAAAAATCTACTATAGAAAATAAAAAAAAAATTAACTTCATGGTTGACGCGCCTTTCTTTTAGGGGCCGTTTCGCCCTTCAAAATTTCTTTCTACAGATAAAAAAATATGTGTCTAGTAGGTTTCGATGCTTTATGACATATATGAGTTTCAACAAAATCGAAGGCGGGCACTTAAGTGATGTTCCTTGTAAGTTCAAACTACGACCACAAGATGGTACAAATAAAATCTGATTGTTACAAGCTCTTAAATTATAGCTTGCATCCTTTTGGATTTGCCACTCATAGTTGAAGCATTATCGTATGATTGGCTGCGACAAACGTGAATGTCAATTCGATGGTCTTGCAACATGGTTAGTAGGTAAAGCGTTCGCTACGACTCCGTCATCATGGTTACAGTTCGATAAAAAGTTTAGTAAACGTCGATGTTTTGATTCGCTGCATCGAAAACATCAATGCAAAGTTTATATTGCTTGTTTATTTTTATATGCAATTTTATTATTAAATTTATTATTAAAATATTATATTTTAATATTAATAATAATATTAATATATTAATTAATATTATATTAATATATAATATTAATAATAATATTTCTCTAGGAACGGGACTGTCGTACTGAAGTTGCAAATCTGGAATGAAAAGATGGAGAGTCTGCGAAAAAGTAAGGAACTGAAGGGGACAGACATATGGATGAGCGATGACTTCACCAAAAGGGAAAAGGAGATACAAAAGTGGCTGAGAGGGGTAGCGAAGCACGAGGGGAGATACGACAGCAAGCGGAAGTGAGGTACATGAAAATCTGGTTGGATGAAAGATGGTGGAGATGGAATGAGAGGAAAGGAGACATCGAAAGAATGGGATTGGAGGATGGATGGAGGCAGCGATTTCGGAATGACCGGGGAGGACGGCGTTAAGGATGACGCACTGGAGGAAGAACGAAGAGAGAAGAGAGAAGACACAGCGGGGTTAAGGGTAGCGGCGGGAAAGAAAAAAGACGTAAAGGGATGTGGTGAAGTCAGGATATTATCATGGAATGTTGCAGGAATATTTAAAATTGGGGAAGCATGGGGCTTTATAGAAGAAGCGGATATAGTCATTTTGCAAGAAACATGGCTGGAGAAAAAAGATTAAACAAACGTGAGGGCAAAAATGAGTGAGAAATTTAAGTAGATGTTCAAAGCAGCGCATAAGAAAGCAGGGGTTAAAAGGGGAAGGGCGAAGGGGGGTCAAGCGGTCGGGATAAAAAAGAGTTGGGAAGGGAATTGGGAAATAAGGGAATGGGAATTTGGTCTAATACTGGGAAACGATAAAATAAGGGGAAAACCCGCGATAATAACAGTATATAATAATGTCGGTGTACAAAAAATAGAAAAACAGCTGAGAGAAGTAATAATGGAAGAGGCGAGAAAAAAAGAGAAAGTACTAATTGTTGGGGATATGAACGCAAGGATAGGTTGGGAACAAGCAATAAACGAGGGAGGATTGGTCGAAAATGGCGGGGAAATAAGGAAATCTCAAGACAAAATATTAAACACGGAAGGAAGAAGAATGTTGAATCTCTGCGAAGAAATGGGTTCGAAGGTGTTGAACGGAAGAGTGAAAGGGGATATGGAGGGTAGGGTGACATTCGTAGGAGGGGGCGAGGAATGCTGTGGGTCGGTAATAGACTACATAATAGTTGTGGATAGGGGTGAAAGGGATGAAATCAAATGGATGGAAGTGGCAAAGAGAATTGAATCCGATCACCTACCAATATATGCAGGATGGGAGGAAGAAAACGTAAGAGAGGAAGATCCAGAAGAGGAGCGGGTACAAGAAAGCGATAGGTTAGTCTGGAATGACGTAAACGTAGAGAAGTTCATAGAAGAAATACAAAAAGAGAAAGAAATTGATAAAGGATGGGAAGATTGGGAGGGGGTGAAAGAAAAAATCTGGGGAGCGGCTGGGAAGGCGGGATTAAGAAAAAGGTGTAAAAAAAACCAAAAGAGAGAGGAGGCTTCCAAGGTGGTTTAACGACGAATGCAAAAAGCAGAGAAATGCGGTTTGGGAAAAATTAAAAGCGTTTACGGAGCAAAGAAATGTGGATAAAAAACAAGAGCTAGTAGAAGAAAAGAGGAAATTGAAAAAAAACATACAGAGGAGCAAAAGAAGAATGGCGGTATAAAATTTGGGGGGAGGTCGGGAAGGCAAAAGACATGACAAAATGGTGGAAAGCGATTAATAAATTCAGGAATAACAGAAGGGGTTCGATTGGTGGTAAAATAACCAAAAAAGAATGGAAAGAGCATTTTGAGAGATTGCTGAATGGGGAGGGGAATCAAGGGAGGGTAATAGGAATGGAGGAAGAGGAAAGGAGCTGGGAGAGAGAGGAGAGGGTTATAAATGAGGCGGAAAGAGAAGAGAAAAAGGAATTTTACGAGGTGTTCAGTTCGCATGACCTGGAAGGGGCGCTGAAGAAGATGAAAAATGGAAAGGCGGCGGGGGAAGACGGGATCAGTGGGGAGTTTTTGAAGTCACTACCAAGGGCGCAGAGGGAAGAGCTGAGAGAGGCATTAAACAACATATGGCTAGGAGGAGGAATAGCAAAGGGATGGGAAACAGCAAGGATTGTGCCAATACATAAGGATGGAGAGAGGGACAAGGCAGAGAATTATCGGGGGGTATCTCTATTAGATGTAGGATATAAGTTGCTGATAAAAATGATGACAGAAAGGCTCAACAAATGCATAGAGAGGAACAAAAAATTAAAAGAAAGTCAGGCAGGATTTCGGAAAGGCAGAGGGATCAAATATTTACGTTAAGCGCGGTCATTAATAAACATTTAAAAGTAAAGGGAGGAAAGCTATATGTAGCTTTTGTGGATTTTAAGGCAGCTTTTGATCGAGTGTGTAGAGAAATAATGATAAGAAAATAAAAAGAGAAAGGAATAGAAGGGAGAATGCTGGAAACAATAAAGGAAATTTATAAGGATACAAGGGTAGAGGTGCAAACGAATGGAACAACTACAGAAAGTTGGAGAACGAGGATAGGGGTAAGGCAAGGATGTGCATTAAGTGCGGTTTTATTCAATATATACGGAGATGATTTGGAGGATATGTGGGAAAAGAAAAATGAAGGAGGAGCAGTAGTGGGGAAGAAAAAATGTTTTGCAATAAAGTATGCTGATGATGTGGCAGCGATAGCGGATACAGCAGAGGGCTTGGGTAGCATATTAAACGACTTGGAAAAATGGGCAGACAATCATAAAATGGAAGTAAATGCGGAAAAAACGAAGATAATGATTTTTAGGAACGGGGGAAAAGGTAAGAAGAATGAAGAATGGGAGATGAAAAGGGAAAGAATTCAGATAGTGAAAGAGTTTAAATATTTGGGGTATTGGTTTACAAGCAAAAACTCAGTTTGGGCACACGGTAAAAAGCTTACGGGGAAAACACAGAAAGCAGCAAATATGGTATGGGGGATATGGAAGAGAGCGGGAAGACACGTGATAGAGGAGAGACTCTACTTATTAAACACGATAGTCAAAGCAGGGGCCATGTACGGAGTAGAGATTTGGGGAATGGGAGAAATTGGGGTATTTGAAAGGATACAGAGCAGATACTGCAAAATGGCGCTAGGAGTAAGCAAAACAACCCCGAACTACATTTGGAGAAGAGAGCTCGGGGTGGCAGCAATGGCCTATTTGATAAGAGAAAGGGTGTTCAGATACATAAAAGAGGTGCTCAGGATGGAGGAGTCACGATGGCCCAAAATATGTTTGATGGAGGAGATAAGGGCAATGGGGAATGGAGTGCCATCGAAGTGGGGAAAGAACATGGGTAAAGTGTTAAAGGATATGGGGATAGAGGAAGTAGTGACAATGATTAGAGAAAGAAAGGAAGTGGATAGAATAGATGAAAAGATGAAAAAAGGTTTAGAATGCCTAAAAAAGAAAATTTTCGACGAGGAGGAAGAGAGAATAAGAAAATCAACATATAATGGCAATTATAAATATATCGTGGAAAATGAGGAAGAGCCGTGCAAGTACTGGGCGGAAGAGGAGGTGAAGGGTAGGGATAAAGAAATGTGGGCAAGACTGAGATGCGGAAATATAGGAAGAGCGGGAAAGAAGGGGGAAAAGGAGTGGAGATGTAGAATTTGCAAGAAAGAAAATGAAACAATGGAGCACCTGCTAATATGGGAAAAAGGATGGAAAATTGTAACGATGAAAGCGAGAAAGAAAGCTGAGGAGTGGGTGCACGGAGTGGCTAAGGTAGCGATAAAGGGAGAAATTATAAATATGTTGAGGGAAAAGATAAATATAGGGATATGCCAGTATTTCAGAGAAATAGAGGAGGTATGTAAGAAAATGTGGAAGGAGGAAAAGGGAGGTGAAAGCGATGGAGATGAGGATAGAGAAAGAGAGCAAAGGTACGAGCGAAAGGAGTATGAGGGGTAAAATATAAGATTAAGGTAGTTGTAAGAAAAATGTATATAAACATGCGGAAAATTTTTGTAAAAAACTTGGAAAGCAAGTTGTGCGAATAAAACTCGATTATTATTATTATTAATAATAATATTATTAAAATATTAAATTTGCAATAATATTATTGCAAATTTATATGCAAAGTTTATATTGGTTGTTTATTTTTATATGCAATGTTTATATTCGATGCATCGTAAAACATCAATGCAAAGTTTCGATGCATCACATCGAAAAGGCATCGATATATTTTTTGTACGAAGATCCCTAGATAGCTGTGTGCGCGACACGTCATGGATTCAGAGTGTCTTAGATGTCCGATCGCCGTGTGTTTTCTTGGTAGCGCAATTGCCCGTGCTCTTCGATCGATAAGGTAGATCACGAAAGGGTCCTTTGGCTTAAAGCGTAAATAGACGATCGAACCGCACCACGAACCGCACCACGAATTTGGTGCGCCCGAACCAAATTCGATCGTGTGGCGCACGGTCCGCTGGACATTATTATTATTATTATCGGTACGGCTGGTTCGTAGCGCTCGCACATCGAACGCGGTGCGTTCCGAACCGAACCGATCGTGTGGACGGCGCACCGAACCAAATGTCGGTCCAGTCGCTATTGTGCCACCGTCGCAGCGTGTTCACAGACATGGATTCGGAGCGACCCCAAGAAGACATCGTTAATACCGAGAAAAAAGCTGTTATAGAGCTGTTGGAGTTGTATAAAGACTTCCCATGTTTGTGGAATACCGCGCATAGCCTTTATTGTAATAAAGATGCACGCAATCAAGCATTTGAAATACTTTTAGAAAAATGGAAGTCATATTACCCCCTTGCGACTATTACCGAAATTAAGAAAAAAATAGAACATCTCAGAGCTGCCTATAGACGAGAACGGAATAAGGTGAGAAATAAAATAAAACAGATGACATTTTTATTATTATTATTTATTGTGTAGGTACTTAATAACAAAGTAGATATTATTTGTTCGGCATGCTATTTGTTTTTAGGTGGAATCTAGCAAAGCTAGTGGCGCTGGAGTGGGAGACTTGCATGTCCCGGCATTGTGGTATTACCAACATTTATGTTTTCTGCACGAAAAAACAAACCCGACATCCGAAATAATTGACAATTTTGAAGCAAATAATGATAATGGATCTATTGAGGTAAGCAGTAAATATTCAGTACATTAATCATTCTTTCTTGAAAATGAACACTCCCTTGATTGTTAAAATATTCTGTAAATATTTGCCGAACAGAATTACCATCTGCAGTGCGTTGCCTTTCTGTTCTATTAACACTCACAGAGTTGTCATTTTGTCGCCAATCTCCTGGCTGGAAGGTATATTTTTCAGTGTCCTCCAAATCGACACAGTTCCCTGTCATGTAGTTGCAAGACTTTTTCCTCAAATAATTGTGTAGTGCGCATGAAGCCATTATCACTTTTGGTACATTTTTGACATTTATTTGTATGGGCTTTTTAAATACTCTAAAACGTTCAGCTAAAATGCCGAATGCATTTTCGACAATTCTTCTAGCCCTGCATAATCTGTAGTTATAAATTCTTTTGTCATGTGTCAAATTTCTCTGTGGGTAGGGTTTTAAAAGGTTTTCATTAATGGCGAATGCGTTATCTGCCACAAAACAATATGGGGCAACAAGATCCGATGCGGGCAAGGCAGAAGGCGTTGGTAAATGTAATTGATTATTTAGTAATTTTTCGTGAAAAGCTGTATGTTTGAATACACCGCCGTCAGAAACACTGCCATTTGCGCCTGCATTGACGTAAATAAATTCGTAATTGGCATTAACGATACCAAGTAAAACTACACTAAATGTTCCTTTGTAGTTGTAATATAATGAACCGGATCCTGGTGGCTTTTCGATGATGATGTGCTTGCCATCAATGGCACCCAAACAATGACTGAAATGCCACTTCCTTTCAAAATCTGTAGCTATTTGTAGCCAAGCCTCTTCTGTTTCAGGAACCTGTAACAAAAAAGGAAAAATCTTCAATTAAACGACAAAGTGCCATCTTTAAGAAACAAGAAGAGCTATTAGAGTCTGCCAGACAGTTAGTGAATGCCAATAGTTCATCGGAATTAACCTCAGCTGATGCTTTTGGACACTCTGTGGGCTCCCAGCTTAAGGAGCTACCAAAAATGCAAAGATTAATTTGTGAGAAATTAATTGGAGAACTGTTTTTTTATGCAAAATTAGGCCAACTTAATTTCGAAACTTCAATATCCATAACTTCACACTACTCAACCCAACCACATAACAAGCCTGTACTACAATATCAATTGCACACACCACAACAGTCTGTATCATCAATGGAACCGTCACCATACCGACCATCACCATCGCCATCACCACAGCATTCACACCCATCTCAATACCAACCATCACTATCGCCATCACCACAGCATTCACACCAATCTCGATACCAACCATCACCATCGCAATCGCCATCACCACAGCATTCACACCCATCTCAATACCGACCATCACCATCGCCATCACCACAGCATTCACACCCATCTCAATACCGACCATCACCATCGCCATCACCACAGCATTCACACCCATCTCAATACCAACCATCACCATCGCAATCGCCATCACCACAGCATTCACACCCATCTCAATGCCGACCATCACCATCGCCATCACCACAGCATTCACACCCATCTCAATACCGACCATCACCATCGTCATCACCACAGCATTCACACCCAACTCAATACCAACCATCACCATCACAATCGCCATCACCACAGCATTCACGATCATTATCATTCCAATCATCACTCACGTCCGCTCAAGAACGTCCTCCTCCGCCCCAAACACCTACAGACGAACTACTAGAGTATTTCATTGTACCACCATCACCACCTTCAAATAACATTCCTTCTGAGATGAGCCAGCGGAACGATTTTAGAGGAAAAGGGACTGACATACATGAATATTTGATATTTAAAAAATAGCGGCGAATATCCATCGCCGTGTTTCGCGAATGCGAATATTTAGTTTTTTTTTGTATTTTCCTAAAAATTGATTGCCTGTTTTACGTTCAAATTAAAGTAGCCGTTTGTATACGGACCGTAAAACATGATAAAATAGTTTGAGAGGAGGATAAGTTTTTTTTTTCGTAATTTTTATTATACCTAAGTACAGGAATACTATAATTTTCATCTACTACCGCTATCATCAGACTAAATTTATCATATTCATGTTATATTTTGTATTGAATTGTATTGAATTATTGAATTACAAGATTGATTTTATTTTTGGGGTTTCGTAAGAGTAATATTATTTACATGTAAAGTATTTTTCTTGACGTTCATATTCGCAAAATATTCGTATGAATTTTGCGAATGCGAATGTCCAGAAACATGCGAATATTCGCGAATGCGAATGTTAATATTCGCTACACCACTAATGCTTACTGCGGCTTCGCTCTTATTCAATATGTAATTAATGAATAAATAAAAAATATGATTGAAATTATGTTAGTGTTATGTGATACCTATAAATTATACATACCTTCATATAGTTTTTGAGCACTTTATAGATTGCTTCACATGTCTCTGGTATTATCTCTGATAGTAACTGTGACGATATACTAGTGCTGAATTTCAGTTCTCTGAATTCTCTTCCTGATGCTAGAAATTTTAAAGTTGCCACCAATCTCTCTTCAGCACTGACAGCTTTTCTCATAATTGTATCGGATTTAGTTATATGTGGTTTCACAAGATCCAACAATTCAATAAATGCTTCGGCACTCATTCGAAGATATATACGAAAATCTTCATCATCGAGATCTTTAATGAGATTCATATGACTGTATTTTTGTCTGTTTCTGAGATAAAATTTTGCCCATTCTTTTCTTCTTTTTCGTTCGTTATGTAATGGCGATGTAGCAACGATAGTTGCCGCAACTAATGCAATTTTTGCCTGTTTTGATAGAATAGGCGGCATGTCGAGGAGACGTGTTCACGCAATGAGAGCACAATACCGACTGGACGGTTCGGAGTCTGGTGCGCTTGTCTGTTGTGTAGACCGCACCGTACGGTTCGTGGTCCGGTCCGCACCAAGTTCGATCGTCTATGAATACTTTTAAACCGCCACAGTTCGGCAAGGGAGTGGCATCTAGCGGTAAGCAAGACTTGGATCCTATTTTCTCGGTTTCGTCCGATAAAACACTGCTGTGTCACCAACGATAGCAAATCCGGGGGGGAGGGGAGTCGTTAAATTAACGGTAAATTATCTGGAGATTTATCCGGTTAAATTACCGCGATTAAGAAACATATTTTACCGTAGGTAAATCTTTATTTTTATACCCAGTTCAGTAGTATCACCTGTCACCCGTACAGTATAATACTGGACGCACCGACTAGGCAAAGCTCATTTCAGTTTTTGTTTTTGTAATTTTTAAATTCCAAACGTCTTACATCGTACGCCGTGCATTAATAAGGTATTCCTTTCACGACCCAACGCGTTAACAATCAACTGATATCCGTATATAATGAAGTACAAATACATCCCAGTATACTGATAAAATTTCAAGCCAAGTTACCAAACTTTCAGCGCCACAGTACGACTCCAAAAGTCGTCTCATTTATACAGCACTTTATGGATATAACATGCTGGCCGCATTTCCATCTAATAATTTGTACAGTAAATAACGCGAGATGCTTGGTTTAAATTACTCACGCATGTAAAAATTCTGCAGATACCGTAACGACAATGCAAACAGGGGGTCACCGCAGGTTCACAGAAAATATTAATCATAAAACTTAGAAAAACGTGACTAGCAGAAGAATTTTTGTGGCCGCAACTATTCAGAGGAAATGTAAAAAATTGCCAAATCTACTAAATTTCAATGAAATTTTTTTATCCAGTTTATCGTCGGGTACAATAATTGATTGTAATTTATTTGTATAAAGAGCCACTGTAATTTACCAATGATTAAGAAAGGCCCTCATTATGCCCGCACAAAATACGGCCCTCCGCGAGAGGAATGCCTAATCATGGTGAAAACGAAAAATGATTTTTGGGAATATTTTGACGAAGTTCCTGTGACAGATCAAAATACAAAACTGGTCTGTGCAAGTTTTGCGGTCAAACCTACATTTCGGATGCAATTCGCATGCAGGAAGACTTGCAAAAATGCAAAAGCTGCCGAGACAATGTAAACCAATTATTCAGTGATCAGTCTGATGCAGATCCTAGGCTGCTGACATCGACCACTCTCATGTCTTCGATGATAATTCGAATCGCTCAACATGCAGCTCGCCCTCGTTCTCATCGATGAGATCATTTTTTTAAATGATGATAAAAATATACATTTCGATAAATGAATGTATTATTTAACAACTCTTAAATAAATAAATACGAACTAATGTTGTCATAAATTTGGTGCGCATCGTACAATCTTAATTCGATTATTAGAATAACTTTTAAAAAAATGTAATTGCAAACATTTTTGGTTTTTATAAGAAAACTTGTTTCACACAGTAATTAACAGAATTATGGGACTGATATTTTAATTGTATTCGGCTCGGCAAGAACATGCCAAGCGCTTCCGAAGTTACCAGAGCGCATTGTGACGTCACAATGTTATACGAACTACTCGTGTAGTACTAGAATTCTTTCAATAATAGCGACGATGAAGTTATACAGAACTTATTTCGTTTTTCTCTGTTCGAATACCACGAAAAGTAGTTCGTCAAAAGTTTATCTCAACATGAAGTTTTGGCCCCACAACTTTCTGAAGCGTTGTCAAGAATTGTCGCTCAGAAACTCTGTCAACATAAAAATGTCTGTGGTCGGCAAATTACTTGAATTTCCCTTCACAAGCCCACTCTCACATATCATTGCACGAGAATTACAGTAGCTGTTGACGTTTTGAGATGTCATCGTATGCAAAATCTCACCAAGTAACAGATTTATTTACATCGACACGTAAACCGTACAACCTCTAATTCTATAGCTTATAACATCGTAACGTCACAACCGCCAGCTTTCCGTGTATGCGTCCCGAATTTCAATTTTCGTGATATAAAAACAGTGAATCATTATCGTTAGATTTTTTAAAAAACCGTTTGTCATTCTGTCCTATTATCACAAAAGCATAATTTAAAAAGAAAATAATTTGAGGCTTTCTTTAACACCCTAATTCCCAAATGAATGGAGAATTACATTATTTCCAAGATTCTCGTTGTCCTCAAGTAGAATGCTGAAGAAAGATTCAAGAGACTCTAACAACATAACAAGGTTGTCTTCGTTTTTCGACACAATGCCTGTCACGATGAAAGCGAAAATAAACCCTGCATTTGCAGTGTCTTGCGGAATGAATCTTCTTATTAAGATATCGTTTGTATTCCGTCAGCCTTGAAAATAATGAACGACAGGAAGATGAAAATAACATTTTCCTGGGTCCATCAAGTGCCGAAGCAAATTCTGAAAAAGTTACAACTTGAATATAAGCAGAAAAGCAGTGCAGTCACTGTGAAATGCAGTGTTCTGCTATTCATAGTGTGTTGCAAACAAAGGATCAGTTGCAGATCGCAATTATGCACAAAGACGTTTCATCGAAAGAATTAGCTGAATTAAGAAAAAACGTACTAGGTAATGATTATTTTTGAACGATGTTGAAAAATGTGCACGCTTTGATTGAGACACCCAGCCCACTAATAAAGCAAATCGAATGAGATCGACGTAATCTCTTTTACTTCGCGGCCGGCATAAAATAACTATTTATCTCATTGTAAGAACATTTTCACTTGTCCACATGGGAAGAAGAGCAATCTTTAAAATCGTCCTAGAAGAGCACCGATTTTCTATTTCACCCCATTCAATTGGCAGTGCATTTTCTTAATCCGAAGCTGGATACTTCGATACTGATCGAGGCTGAAGAAAGCGCTTGAGATGCTTGCGAAACAAACACGTCTTATGAACTAGGATTCGACAAAAAATTTCACCGATTTGGGTAAATACTCAAGGCACATACAGTGACTGACAAAAAAAAAGACCACCAAATTTCTTAAGGTGGTCTCTTTTTTTGTCAGTCACTGTATCTATAAAGTTCAACGTTTCATTGTTTATTACATATTATTTAGTATTATTTGTGGTAACTTTCAGGTGAATTCGTCGGAAAATTGCCCATCTGGGCAACTGCCTCAGTTTGGGAAGCCGCGAGCGGAATGACTCCTACAGCGTGATAGAAAAGATTGCCAGGGAGACGTGAGCTTACGAAAATGGCTGTAGTTACCCTAAGCCTACCAGCACCTTCAGTCACTCGTGAGACAACTGTGAGCATGTTTACAAGTATATAAACAATTAGATGAAACCGGGTTGATAGAAAAAACGCACTGAAAAGTTAGTGGCGATTAAGTATAATCTTAATTTATTTAAACAAGTCTGATGTTAACGACGGTTTGGAGGGGGAGAACGATTTTGATACAGATGACCGTCTCAAGGTTTTAAATTTACAAAAAATATAAAAGATCTTAAGGGAGCTTTCCAGTGTGAAATTTTCAAAAAATCGATTTTTTTTTTTTTTGCTTTATCGAATAGTATACACTCTTCCGAATATTCCCTGAAATTTTCAGGGAATATTCAGATTATTTCAGTTACTGTACAGCATTTCTTTTGTATATAAAAGGGGAAACGAAGCAAGAAAAAGGTTAGTTCAACTAAAAAAGGCCAAAAAGCAAATCGAAGACAAAGCAATGGAGAGTGAACCGAAAAAAAATGATCTCGTTCGAGTACTCCGAAAACTAAAAAAAATCAAACAAAAAAAACTGCTGTTGAACCGAAAAGAGCGCAATTGACGTTACAATTATTGACAAATCTCTCCGAATATTATGGCTTGGCAGTTCGTCGAAATTCCAATTCCGTGGAAAATATGAGGAAAGCCATATGGGCTACATTTCATCACAAAAGCTCAACTGATGAAAATCCTCAGCATGAGTATTGCCCTCCGGGAGAAGATTCGTGGTGCGAATGGCGCAAGGCCGAGGCCACAAGAGAGGAGTACACCCATCCACCAGCACTCGACGAAGACGTACAACAAGTTTTAAAGCCGATTTATGATGATCTAACAACGGAGGATCTCTTAGAACGATGTACGAGCGCGAACACTCAAAACAATAACGAGAGCTTCAATCACTGTGGGTGGCAACTAGCCCCAAAGCACGTATTCTGCGGCAAGCAGATAGTAGAAATCGCTACGCAGTGTGCTGTGTGCACCTTCAATGAAGGTTACGACCCAATTTTAAAAATTTTGGAGACGATGGGATGCACGATAGGGCCGAGCGCCGCAGATTTCGCCGCTAAGTACAAGAATGCGCGCATCACCCAAGCAAACCGCCGGGCGTCCCTGGATAGCAAAGAGGCGAGGACAGCTCGTCGGACTGAACAATCCATTGAGCACGATCTTTTCGAAGAAGCAGAAGGGATATTGTATGGACCTGGCATCGCTGATTGACCGTAAGTAAACGATTTACCTAAAATTTCCTCACTTGAAACTTTGAACGCGTTTTTCTCGAAACAGCATTTTTCAAAACGGTGTCCAACTTGGAGGGCAGAGTTTTAAAGCTATCGAGTTGAATTTTTTACACAATATTCGTAACGTCATTGTTTATCGTGCTATGGAAGCTTTTTTTTTTTTTGACATCTTCCTATTTTTTTGTAAAAAAAAATGCTAAAATCGATACTTTTTGTACAAACCGGCGCCATTTTTGCAAAAAAAAAAAAAAGCCTCCATAGCACGAAAGCCAATTATATACCGATCAATAATCTTTTTGTGTTTTTTGTTTCAGATCAAAATTGTGACCCCCAACGTGGACACCACATCCAAGTGCATTTTCTGCAACAATTGTTTCATCATTGTTATAGATATTAATTAATAAATAAATCGATCTTTAAAAAATTGTTTTGTATTCTTCAATACCCAATTAATATACAAAAAAAAAACCAGACCGATTAGATTATTTTTTCTTTAAAAAAAAAAATCGCGAAAAACAGCGATTTTTCGGGCTGTCACACTGGAAAGCTCCCTTAAGATTGAAGGATATATCAAAAAGTCTTAAGTTTGAAACATATTTAGCAAATGTTAAATTCGAAAGATGTACATGTGTGTATGTACAGTACCGGACAAAAAAAGGTACGCACCGTTAAAAATTCAATATTGGTGCTATTATTCTTACGAAAATAGTTGATGGAGTACTTCCACAGCTGTTTCAATGATACTTTATAAGTTCACATTTACATTTTCACTGAAACATCATAAAAAATATTCGAAAGCTAAACGAAAACAATTTCGACGCGTAGAATGCCAATTTTAGGCTGGGCAAAAAAAAGTACGCACCGAAAGAAAAAAAGAAAATATGTCATCACATCGCGCATCTATCATTTTGTGTGACCACCTTTTGCTTCGATAACAGCCTGTAAACACCGATGTATACTTTCTACAAGATTGTCAATTTGCTGTTCGTCGATATTGTCCCAGGTCTCCCGCAAAGCATCAAAAAGCTTTTCTTTGTTTGTTACGTCGCCCTTATTAACATTGAGGTCCAAAATAGACCACAGATTTTCAATAGGACTTAAATCTGGCGATTGTGCTGGCCAATCCAAAAGTTTGATCTGCGAAGAACGGAAAAAGGCCGATCATTTTCGAGCCGTACGTTTAGGATCGTTATCTTGTTGAAAGATGAAGTCATCCTGCAGACCGATCGTCAGCAGTGATTCGTCCAGATTTTCGTTTATGATACCGATGTAAACATCGGCGGTCATAATACCGTTGATTGGAACCAAATTTCCCACTCCTGACCACGCAACACACCCCCACACTAAAACATTTCCTCCTCCGTGTTTGACAGTGTTTTGAATATTTTTCTCAAGAATATTCTAATAATCATCGGATTTTTCTTTCGCATGCACTGCATCGTCCAATGGAGTTGTTTTTCTTTTTCTACCTCGTCCATTTTTATCACCGACTATACCTAGTTTCTTGAACTTCTCGCATATTTTTCTCACTGCACCTTCACTTACCATATGTCATATTTTCGACTAATTTCTTTTATAGAAATACCTTTTTTGGTCTTTAATTACCAGTTCTCGCGCTTGAATTGCAATTTTCGGCATCGTGGATGTGTTGCTACCGTACTCGAACACAGAAAATCGATAACTGGCCGAAAAATCGTCAAGTCTGTATACTTACATTCCGTTTGCCTTCCTAAGCTTCGTTGGGAGAAAATCGCTTTGTTGTCACTGATTAGAATATATAAACCTTGGGTGCGTACTTTTTTATCCAGCATATAACAGGCACTCTTCGCGCTGAAATCGTTCTCTTTCTGGTTTCCAATATTTGTAACATTGTTTCAACGGTAGCGTAAAGGCAAAACAATGAACTTTCGTCATGACTGCTCGAGGTCTAGTTTATTGATGATATTTGGCATGAGAATAGCACATAAATGGAAATTGAACGGTGCTTACTTTTTTTGTCCGGTACTGTATATATATATACACACGTATATGTGTATATAAGATATATAATAAAATGTACGACAGACGTATCTTACTTCCTAAGATAATTATATTACATTAATTTTTAATGATTTCAAATGTATTTCCCTGACCTGCTGCGACCTAAATGGAACTGCTCATAAATAATAACAATAGGCAATTATTATCGATTGAGCCGAACTTACATAAACTGTCATCCGTAAAAAAAAAAATTTCTCGCGCGTTCTAGCTTTGTCCTCGATGTCAAATATCTGTGGAAAACAAAAAGGACCACTTTCAGCTATGTTAAGGGGGGATTGTCTTTTTTTCGCAAGATTTACCGCTTTTTGGGAATTTTTTTGTGAAGAAAGTATACAACAGAAAACTTGTGAAACTTGGCATATAGTTTTATTGATCTGTTTACAACATACAAAAAAATTTTTAAACAATTTCATCAAAAAATCCGCCTCCCACCCCCCTCGACGCGCGATGGTCCTTTTTTGATGGTGTGCACGATTTCTCAAAAACTATTGAACCGATTGCCTTCAAATTTGGACAGAATGCTCAGCTGACATCCTTTTATCGTTTGATGAAGCAAAAAAGCAATACGTTTAATAGTTTTTTATTTATAACAAAAAATCGATCAATTTTTTTCGAAAAATCGATACTTCAAGTTCAAAACGTCACCAAATCGTCAATTTTTTTTTTTCCCTTCATCGAACGATAGTTATATGTGTCTAAAGTAAAATGCTTTTTGGGTTTTTGTTGCACGATGAACGTGAAGGCTGTAATCGTGCACACCATCAAAAAAGGACCATCGCGCGTCGAGGGGGGTGGGAGGCGGATTTTTTGATGAAATTGTTTAAAAATTTTTTTGTATGTAGTAAACAGATCAATAAAACTATATGCCAAGTTTCACAAGTTTTCCGTTGTATACTTTCTTCACAAAAAAATTCCCAAAAAGCGGTAAATTTTGCGAAAAAAAAAGACAATCCCCCCTTAAAACACAGCGGTTGTCGTTTATAGTTACGAATATAATTTATGCCAAGGAAAATTAACTCAAATTCCAATAAAATATGCTAAAATATTGTAAAATAAATAATGCTTATAACTATGAAGTAGTGTTTTTTATCATAAAAAATTTACTTTCATTATAATAATTTTTTGTTATTTTAATCGAGTATTAAAAAGAAAAAAAAGTTCTTGTGCGCAACTATTCTCGCTCGCACACAACCCCGTATGCTACACCGCATGTTCCAAACTTTGACCTTTGACCTGTGGCCAGCACAGTCCTCGGTAGATCTTCCGCTGGCCTGCACCGCAGTGACAAAGACGCCTACAGCAGCTTTACTATTCTTCTATGTGGCTCCTAAACTAACCATAAACCCAAACAAATCCGAACTCAACACAACCCAATAAATTGTCATTTGATAAATTGGCCTGTTCGACTTTGTTATTCGACGAGTGATTTTTTGGACCGATTGCTTTCGATGATTTTTAATGTATCGTTTTCGACGATTTTTCCGCAAATCCGCCCTTGTGTGTAAGTAACAGCCACTCAAGACTTTTATTATACTATCACAGCATCTGACGTTCTAATACTGTCTGTATAATTATAACCATGTCCACATTTTTATTCTTTATCAGCGCAATGCCAGGCGCAGTCAATGGAAGAAAGCACCTGGCTGTGAATTGGACGCTAATCAATTTGTATGCCAGATTCATTTCTCAGAGGAATCTGTGAAAAAGTTTGACAAACATGTCCTGGCAGATGGTACCTTTCATTCTTAAGGAGTACATATTTTCATAATTTTGTGATATTTGTGAGATGTTTAAGAGGCTATACCAGTGCGAACGCTAAAAATTTGGATGATTTTCGAGAATTTTTTGGAAGAAAAGTAGTCAATTAAATGTTTTGGAAAATTAAGTAAATATGTGGCTATATTTTACCTATATTACATAATTTGTTCATAGAAAAATATTGAGATCCAAGCGACTTATGCGCTGCCTTCGGAGGCGTCAAAAAAAAAGTTCCTGCACTGCTGACATGATTCCGGCCGATTGAGTAGCTGAAACCGAAAAAGGAAAAATGTCGTTAAGCTGGAAGGTATTTTCCTGTACAATGACGTAGATTTTCGAAAAATATCACAACCTAACAAAATGGCGTAGTTATGAAAAAAAGTCTGTTTTCTTGCCTATAAAATGGTCGTTTTTTTCAATGCCAAATCGTCAATTTTCATCCAATATCACAAAATTTCACAAAATATCCTACGTCATTGTAGAGTAGATATATTCAAGAGTACTCAGTTCAAGCTTAAGGTAAATCGGATAATTGCTCTTTGAGTTACAATCAAAGAAAATATATTACATGGAACGATAGGTCTCATGGGGCGATTTGGCAAGATTTCTTGGGGGGATATCGTAGTGATCCCCCCAGCCACCTAAAGCGCTGCCTGTATCGATGTGCACGAACTCATCGGCAGGCGACCTTGGCTCCACCCAGCTACACCTCTTCGTGTGTTGAGCCAACTACGAATGAGGCGATGTCGCTTCTCGCTCGCTCTCTTGCAGATACCAATGATAACCGCAGCAAGGGTCGAGCGCAGCGGTCTAAAGGCACGTGCTCGTTGTGCCACGGAGTCCCGGCTTTTAATCGACCTGTTTTCGCTCTCACTCTTTCGCCCCTTTCCATCTCTTTTTAGCATGGTCTCAGCGATTGCTTCCAAGGAGCGTGCCGCGCGGGACAGAATTCTGTTGTTACTTTGCTTACATCTGTCAGAGATTTGAAAGGCTTCGGACGCATTTGTGATTGTTAATACTGTGAATATCAATTTAACTAGTTAAGGATGTTGAGTCCCAAATCGCAAATGATGATAAGACTCTGCAAATTTGGTATGTTTTTGTATGAAGTATTTGAGAGGTCGTGTAAAAATTTCACGACAATTAGTAAGCTCGTTATTGAACAATTAACATTCACAAATTAAATGTTGTTTTATGGAAACTGATGTAACTTTGCAATAAGTTTTTTTTCTGACCTCTCAATTTTATAATATCTACAATATACTGAAAGCAACAGAAACAAAATGAAGTTTATTGATAAATTTTTTTTTATTCCTTTTAAAAGTTGTTCTTAACAAAATGTTAATTTTTTAATAACGAGTTTCTCTCACACCGTGAAATTTTAACACGACCTCTTAAATACTTCATACAAAAACAAACCAAATTTGCAGAATTTTCGTATCATTTTTTATTTCAACCCTTAAGGAGGTTGAAGGGATGATGATAGAACTCTGAAAATTTGGTATGTTTTTACATGAAGTATTCAGGAGGTCGTGTAAAAATTGCATGACGATTAAGAAGCTATTTATTGAACAATTAGCATTAACATGTTTCATAGGGACTCAACATCCTTAATTAATCATGTATTCGCGTATTTCGTGCTATTCTGTTAGACTCTCTGCCCACGAAAAATTGACTGTTTGAAATTGTGTGTCAGTAGCAACATTGTCAATAATGCCATTAACTAGTAGATGTGCCTATAATGGATGCAAAAATATTCCTAAGACGAGTCCTAAGTTGAGCTTCCATCGTTTTCCAAACGACGACACGTAAATATATAGGTGAACTTATTTTTTAAGGGGTTGCGAGGGTTTTCGAAGCGAAAAAAACATTTTTTCAATGAAAAAAATTATCCTAAATATAATACACTTTTTCAGTTAGAAGATATATAGTTTCTATTTAACAGTACTTAAAATGAAGAAAATCCATATTCGAGAGAATGCACGTATTTACAAGAAAGACGACGTTTCACGCAAAAATTCTGTCAAATTTGGTTTAAAAAGTCGTTTTTTTTTCTAATTTATTAAAAACCATTCTCGTCAAGTAGAAGGTTTATATTAACAACATTTCTACCAAGTTTCAACTCAATCGGCTTAAGAGTTTGTGAGTAATCCTGCACGTCAATTTCGAAAATGCAGTTATGGAAAAAAATGGGTTTGAAGGTTATGCCCGCGTCGAATCAAAGCGGTGAGGCACAGCGTTCACAGGCAGTACGTTTGAAGTTTTTCGAGTTTCGTTTGGAAACTTCCGGAAAATATTCTACATATACAGGGTGGATCTTAAATACTAGTTTTCCATTCGTGAGCATACGCGGTGTCTCTTTCCAAGCAAAACGCTTCTTTTAAATATCGTACGACAAAATTGGCTGAGATATTCACGAGTAAATTCCAGTGGTGAGTAAACGATGGCACAGTAGTTTCTGCGTCCAAGCGAGAGTGGGCGCAGGTTTGAATCGCCGTTTGCGCAAGTGGATGCAAAATCCTTTGATTTTTGTTAAATGAGAATCGAAATTCAAAGTTCAAACTTTCAATTTCGAATGTTGAAACTTGAATTTTGAAGCTTATCCAGTCGCCCAAATAAGGTTATAATTAATGAATAAAAAATGGTAGAAAATATTGTCCATTGTTAACTTGGAAGATGTAAAGATCTAAAGATCTTCACATCTTCCGTTCGAGTTAACAATGGATAATAATTGTTTACTCCATTGTTCGAATAAGCAATGGATAACAATGTTTACCATGTTTGTTTATTATTTAATACTATATTAGGGCGATCGCATAACGCTCAGATCTTAAATTTCGAAATAAAAAATTGAAAGTTCAAATCCAAATGCCCGAATGTTGACTCGAGTGCACTCGCTTGGACGCCAAAATTACTGTAGCAGTGTTCATTCGTCGTTGGACTTCACTCGTAAATATCTCGGCCATTTTTTGTCGCACATTTAAAAAAAGCGTTTTGCTTTTTTTTTAAATGTTATCGTCAAAAATAGGAATCAATATTTTTATCGTTGTAAATGTATATCCCGTCTGAAGGTATTCTTTTCACGAACCTGAATATTTTACAATTAACTGATGTTCGTCCATAAAAAAGAAAAAATACATCCTAGTATGTTGGTAAAATTTTAAGCCAAGTTACCGAGTTTTTAACGAAAAATTGCAACTCTAAAAATCGTCTTATTTATACGGCGCTTTATGGAGATTACACGGAGGCCACATTTCTATCTAATAGTTTATACATTTAAAAACTCTAGATGCCCGATGTAAACTGCTCACGCGTGTAAAAAAATCTTAAGATTTCGTAACGACAATAAAAGCAGGGGGCCCTAAAGCTTAAAGAAAATATTGAAGATAACATTTTATATCCGCGACCTTTCGGGAAAAATGCAAAAATGTCTGAATCTACAAAATTTTGCTCAAATTTCTTTATTCCAGTTTATTGTTGGGTATAATAATTGATTGTGACTTATTTTTACTAAGCGCCACTATAATTTACCACTGATTTGGAAGGGCCCTTCTTGAGCCCCCCACAAAATACAGCCGACCGCGAAAGGAATATCTCAACGTGAGTTAAAATGATGCGCTGCCTCCTACCCCACCGCCCAATGCTTGGTCGCCAGTCGGCCATTAATACAAGCAAGTCAGCACTATAGCCCGATAGACATAAGCTAGAGAGAGACAACCGCGAGAGGCGTGTCTTGAACCCCTGTCATTGTGTGTGGCACACCGACATCGCCGCGCTGTCTACCGGCGAAAATACTACCTACATTTTTTCTGCCAAATATTAACACGGGACCTATCGTTCCATGTAATATCTGTTCTTTGTTACGTCAGCAAATTTGAAAAATCTCATTTCGAGAAAAACGCGTTTAAAGATTTAACTATCGATTTTATACCTACGAGCGATTGCTCTTTAGAAGGCTGCCATTCGGGGAGTATTAAGGACGTTGAGTCGCAAATCGCAAATGATGATAAAATTCTGAAACTTTGGTATGTTTTTGTATGAAGTATTTCAGAGCTCGTGTAAAAATTTCACGACAATTAGGAAGCTCGTTATTGAACAATTAACATTCACAAATTAAATGTTGTTTTATGGAAACCGATGTAACTGTGCAATAAGTTTTTTTTTTGACCTCTCAATTTTATAATATCTACAATATACTGAAAGCAACGGAAACAAAACGAAGTTTATTGATAAATTTTTTTTTATTTCTTTTAAAAATTGTTCTTAACAAAATGTTAATTTTTTAATAGCGAGCTTCCTAATCGTCGTGAAATTTCAACACGACCTCTTAAATACTTCATACAAAAACATACCAAATTTTCAGAATTTTCTTATCATTTTTTATTTCAACCCTTGAGGAGGTTGAAGTAATGATGATAGAATTCTGAAAATTTGGTATGTTTTTACATGAAGTATTCAGGAGGTCGTGTACAAATTTCATGACGATTAAGAAGCTATTTATTGAACAATTAACATTAACATGTTTCATAGGGACTCAACATCCTTAAAGATACGGCCTTGACATTTTTACAGGATATTCTTGAAAGTATAAAATTGTGAAAAAGGGCAAAAAATCGATTTTTTGAAAGTGTCACACTGGTTTAGCCCCTTAAACATATTCTTTTTACTTTCAGGATGCGAGGCGAGCTCCGGACGAGATAATTACAACAATAAGCCCTTCTCAGGGCTCCCAAAATCTTTAAACGCAACACAACCTGTGTATAGTCAACTTGACCGTGGAAGCCAGACACTGCATACAACGCGAAAAGGAAAACGGACATATTTTGAATGTTCTTAAAATATTTCCATTAAATTTTTCCATACTGATTTTAAAGTGTTCCGTCATAAGTCATTTTTTCCCACGATGATTAATTTTTTAACAGAAATTTTATTAAAGACGAACAAACTAATTATTACATTAATAAATATATTGCAATTAGACGTGTTGAATGTCGAAATTTTTATTTCAGACGCGCTATGTTTCATGTATGATTTCCTCTTATCAGTTTAATGTAACAATTGGTATGACAATTTTTACAAAGTTCTCAAATTTTTGTTCAATTTCGAAAAATGTATTATGACTTTGTAACCATCAACCATCAACCATCAATAAACACATTAACCTTAATTGCTTTCAGGAATTATTAGTCTATTTATTTTCGTTATTATGATTCTTATAACAACTGTAAACAATAATCAATACTAATATCAAACTATATAACGATAAAAGACATGACAAACAATTTCAATTTAAAAATATAATTTAAGTTGTAAAAGAACTTTACGAGGAGGGAAACGCAAGCACCTCGCGTGAATCCATGTCATATGCAGAAAATTCCGAGTAGCCATAAAATCGATTTCATAAAATTTCAAGATTATGCCTTACAGACCGCTCGCTATTTTGTGCAGTTATATCCGTGGTTCTACATACCAACTTCGGCACATAAGGTATTGATTCATGGCGCAGAAGTGATAAATTTCTGCGTCATCAGACAAATGTCTGAAGACGGTCAAGAGTTTCCTAATAAATACTTAAGGATGTTGAGTCCCAAATCGCAAATGATGATAAAATTCTGAAAATTTGGTATGTTTTTGTATGAAGTATTTCAGAGGTCGTGTAAAAATTTCACGACAATTAGGAAGCTCGTTATTGAACAATTAACATTCACAAATTAAATGCTGTCTTATGGACACTGATGTAACTTTACAATAAGTTTTTTTTTTGACCTCTCAATTTTGTAATATCTACAATATACTGAAAGCAACGGAAACAAAACGAAGTTTATTGATAAATTTTTTTTTAATTGCTCTTAACAAAATGTTAATTTTTTAATAACGAGCTTCCTAATCGTCGTAAAACTTTAACACGACCTCTTAAATACTTCATACAAAAACATACCAAATTTTCAGAATTTTCTTATTATTTTTTATTTCAAGCCTTAAGGAGGTTGAAATAATGATGATAGAGTTCTGAAAATTTGGTATGTTTTTACATAAAGTATTCAGGAGGTCGTGTTAAAATTTCATGACGATTAAGAAGCTATTTATTGAACAATTAACATTAACATATTACATAGGGACTCAACATCCTTAAAAAAGTTTCGTGAAGATTTTGCAAGAAAGTATTCCCGAGCCAAAACAATGGAAGCCAATTTCCTTTTATTTCAACCTTTTATGCGTTTTCAATCCTTTTATTTCAACACGGAAAAAAATGGTACGTCAAAATGAATAGTTGGTGTTTATAAATGACTGAGGAAAGATAAACATAATGCAGTTTCACACTGTAAACCAATCATGTTACAGAACTTTTAGAAAAAAATAATGGATCATACGTGCTTTTTTACTATTCGGACCGACGGAAATGCAGATTTAAACTGTAAAAGAATCATAATGATCACCGCGATAAAGTAAACTGTCGAATTTACAAAATAAATATAAAATATTCGCGCACGGAGAAAACAGGAGCCTTGAAGTTTAGAATTAATACTATGCTTCTAAAAAAAATATCATTAAATAACAAAAAGTATTGAATGGAAGATAAAAATTGTAATTATGGTATAGTAATAATGAAGAAATTTAAATTGTAACCTACGATATGGCACGTAAACTGATACAAATAATAAATTTTATTCGGCATATTGTGATTTTTCGTAGTATTCAAAAAATATTTTGCCCACGTAATTGGAACAATTAGTTTCCAGTATTCTACAAAAAGTACGGTATAAAGAGTCACATTTTATTAATCAACTTCGCAATATTTTTCGCTATACGCCGAAAATTAATGCTATGATTATAGTAAAATCTATACATACACGAAGATTCATGGTACACGTATAGTAAGATCCATATGAAAATATAGCGTGTAATAAAGGTTGGTATTTTCCAAAGCACGCATTATTTTTACTATACAGCGTATAGGACTCGCGCCTATGCGAGAATAGTTTAAAATGTAATATGCACGCATCATTTTTACTATACGGTGTCAGAATCATTTTTACCCTTCTATAACAACAAGTCTTAGAATTTCCGAACTGGCAGTAAACTGCTATATTTTCTAGCACTGAATATTAGAATTCTGGCAATGAGTGTTAGAATTTGAGGCCGTATTTTTCTCCGTGCGGTACTCAATGCGTAAAATATACGGAGTACCTTTAAAAAAAAAACGTGAGATTCAACTGGTAATCACTGATTTGAACCATAAAATTCTTCAACAAGCAAATGTTAAAAATGAGTTCAAATTCTATTGAAATTTGGTATGGTCTTCTAAAAAATGTGGTGTGAGTTTCAATTAAAAACTGCAGTGTACACCTTGCAAATTGTATGGTAGCTCGGTATTATCATGAAAAAAATGCAAGGCGCTCAGTAGAAGTTGCAGCCGACATTGCGCGGTACACCGCGTTTATCTCGAATTTTTACAATGTACACTGTAAACGCGTGGACGCGTTAGCCACCACGAACGTGCAGGTTTACGTCTACGTAAGCACTGCCCGACTCGCAGTGTGTACCCTAAATTTTTACAATGTGTTTTATGCGTAAATCAACAAAGAAAAATTCTATCGCGTGGGCCCTCAGTCTTGACATCGACTCAGTGCTCTTTTGGATCTCGTGGCGTAAAGTTCTGCGCAGTGTCTTCGAGAAACGACCATTATTTATAATCAATGTGAAAACGGACACACACAGAGTGAACAAGGACAAACTGTTAGTGAAGAAAAAGTGCCGTGAAAGATTTGTTGCTGCTGAAAAGAGGACGAAGAAACGAAACGAGTGTTGTATTTGTACTTTTCTATCTCGCTTTCACGTATACATTTTGTCTTGAGCGACTTTTGTCTTTTATATAATGCCCGTACACGTTGATTTATTGGTTTGCGAACTTTGCGATTAGTTTAACACCCTTGTTTATTTATTTGATGACGATCGTACGTTCAGATCTATCACCCTATGTTAATAATGGTTTTCTTGAAATTCTGAGAGCGGGACAAAAGGCGAGGAAGGAATAATCGAATACTAGACAAAGCGCACGGGGATTTCACCCACATTCTACTTCACGGTGTAAAAATTTGTCAATGAAGTCGTTCATTTTATAACATTTTGAAATGTAAAAATTCGTGGGTCCGCTCGTTTACTTTTAACAATTTCACATGGTAAAAATTCGCGGGTCGGTCCACCTACTGTTTACAGTTTCACATTGTAAAAATTCGTGAATCGGTTCATCTACTGTTCAGAGGTCCACATTATAAAAAGTCGTGAGTCGGTTCAAGAACGTCGCCAACTAATGGGCCAGGGGGGGGGGCAAGATAGGGAAGGGAGGGTGGGGGAAATACGAATTTTAGACATTTTAGACCCTCATATACATGCTTTCAAATATTTAGGGGGGGGCACCTGCCCCCCCTGCACCTCCTTTAGCCCAGTCGAATTAGTTCAAAAAACGGGCAAAGATTTACAAACATTTTTAGCAGCAATTTTCTTTCGGAATTCGTTGGGGGGGGGGGTTCACTGGTAGTCTACATTCAAAAAGTAGAGGTACCAGACTTTTCACTTCATCCGCCATCTTGATTTAAAGGGTTATTTTTTGTTTCTTGAATAACTCGTTCATTTTCAATTTGACACGCAAAATAGTTATTACAAAAGTTGCTTAAAATTAAATTTCCTACAATTTTGGTTCTTATCAATTTTTTCATAGGATCGATTTTTTTTCGATTTATACCCGAAAAGAGGGGGTGAATTTTTTGTTATCAAATAACTCGTTTATTTCCAATTTTACGCGAAAAGTTGTAATAAACAAAGTTATTTAAAATTAAATTTCCTAGAATATTGATTCTTAACATTTTTTCGTAGGATCAATATTCTTTGATTTATACCTGAGAAGAGCGGGGGGTGAACCTAAGTATTCTATTGTTTTTTTGTTGCTGATTGTCGTTGTAAATTTGATGTGCTGAAAATGTTATTTGCTACAAATATGATTCCGATTTTTTCTAAAGTTTATATTTTTGGGACGCACGTTCACGGTAAAGGAAAAGAGGGGTGTAAACAATCAGTTTATCGAACAGTATAATTTTTACAATTGAAAAAATGAATTTTATTTTCTTTTCAGTACACTTTCAAAAGTCTTTCGAAATTTCAATTACGTCTGTACGAGAGAATAATCAATGATAATTGACATCCACATCCATAAATACTTCAGCAATTAGTGCAGTAATTATGAATTGAAGAGAACCTAAATTATAGGAAATTCCAAACAACTTTGGGAATAACCATTTTTCGTGTCAAATGGACTTTTAACGAGTTATTCAATAAACGAAAATTCTCCCCCGCTCTTCTCAGGTATAAATCGAAGAATATAGATCCTACGAAAAATTGTTAATAACCAAAATTGTAGTACCTTTAATTTTAAACAACTTTGTTTATAACAATTTTTCTCGTCAAATTGAAAAGAAACGTGATAATACAATGATAAGATTTTACCCCCACTCTTCTCAGGTATAATTCGAAGAATATAGATCCTACGAAAAATGGTTAAGAATCAAAATTGTAGTACCTTAAATTTTAAACAACTTTGTTTATAACAATTTTTCTCGTAAAATTCAAAAGAAACGTGATAATACAATGATAAGATTTTACCCCCAGTCTTCTCAGGTATAAATCGAAAAATATTGATCCTACGAAAAAATTGATAAGAATCAAAATTGTAGGAAATTTAATTTTAAACAACTTTGTTTATTACAATTTTTCGCGTAAAATTGAAAATAAACGAGTTATTCGATAACAAAAAATTCACCCCCTCTTTTCGGGTATAAATCGAAAAAAATCGATCCTATGAAAAAATTGATGAGACCCAAAAATGTAGGAAATTTAATTTTAAACAACTTTTGTAATAACTATTTTGCGTGTAAAATTGAAAATGAACGAGTTATTCAAGAAACAAAAAATAACCCTTTAAATCAAGATGGCGGATGGAGTGAAAAGTCTGGTACCTCTAATTTTTGAATTTAAACTACCAGTGACCCCCCCCAACGAATTCCGAAAGAAAATTGCTGCTAAACATTTTTGTAAATCTAAAATACTAATTCGACTGGGCTACTTGGCGACGCCCTTGAGTCGGTTCATCTACTGTTCACAGTTTCACACTGCGAAAATGTATCGATCGCTTAGCATAACCTCAATAGACCTCCAGTTCTTTGTGTGAAACGTGGCGTGCACATTTTAGAGTTTTACGTAGCAAATATCGAAGATTTTGTAGCGAGACCCGCTATTGATGTGAGACACAGTACATTTTGATGGGATTTCCATAAAAATTTACAGGATTTTTTTTTCCGTGAAGTTTGCGCGAATTGCCTCGAAAAAACTTTAAGTCGTTGCTCCCAAAAGCAGTTCTATTGTTAGTTGCGCCACGTATACCAGCAAGTACAGGAAGCTCCAGCGATTAAAAAGTTGAGTCAACTGATTGTGAATGAAATTTATTCTTCGCATGACGAAGCGTGAACTTTAAACTGATTGTATGTTTTATCGTATAATACAACATATGTATCAATTTTGTAATTTCTCTATAAAAGTGGTTCATGCGTCAAATTCGCTATTTTGTTTTTATTTCGAATTTTGACTTCGGATTCATAAGCAGCGACCCTGAAAACCCCCGAGTACTGACTTTCAGCTAAACTTATAACGTATTCGAGTTTTGGCCACCTTTTTGGGATTTTTCCCCCATTGTGCGTTGTACTCGGACGCCTTCGTCGTAAGTGGAGGAAATTCGAAAGCTTTGCAACTTTTCAGCAATTTTTACGTTCAAAAAAACAGAACGGGGTAAAGGGAGCAAGAGAAACGCTCTTGAAGACCGAAACGAAGCAAAGAGGAAAACGTGAAGTTTAGTCTGTAAGTATCGAAAGCATGAGAATAAGAATATCGGTAACAATGAAAATATTTATTTCCCTACAGTAGAACCACGATTATCCGAACCTCGATCATCCGAAACCTCAATCATCCGAACGATGACTTAGTTTATCCGAACGCTCAATTATCCGAACGTTGGCGCTAAAGATACATTCATGTCGAAACGCGCTTTGTTTCATCGAGCGTTGTTAGTCAACTTACGGAGATTCCTCGCGCAGTTTAAATATATTTCTCACTCTATACTCTCAAATCTCAATTAAAAATTGACGATTAAAAAAAATATATATATAAATAAAATAATATCAAGATGCTGATAACAACCGTCCAACGGCTACTACTGAGATGCGTTTGTTTGTTACGTTTAATTCTACGCACAATATCAAAAAACTGTATGGCACCATGCGAGGTACTGCTTACGATTCTCTCCTCGTGAAGTTTTATTATAACTGAAATTATTATTTTTTAATTGAAATTATTTGTTTTGCCTTTTATCAGTAAATAAGTTTGATTATTGATTACATTTGTTAAAAGAATCATGATTACGCAAATAGAAATAGTAATCATTCCTAAATGGTATTAACGTTAATGTGTTTATTGACGGTTGATGGTTTTTTGTAACTATTCAAAAAGGCGTTATAACAATTATTTACACAGTCATAAAACATTTTTCGTGATTAAACAAAAGTTTAAGAACTTTGCAAAAATTGTCATACCAATTATTGCATTAAACTAATTAGACGAACTAGATCGCAAACAAACAATAAAAGTGCACGATATGTATTTTTCGACAAGCGTCAACAATTAGCCGCCATGGCAGTGAGTTTCACCCTGTGCACTGGCTGTATTACTATATTTTTGATAGACTAAGGACATGAACGACACCTACAGGCCATATATAACATCACGCTCGGGTGCCAAATTTACGGACGTTTCTTATACTGTCTCACCAGACTAAGATTGGACTCTTTCCCTATAGTGTCCTTCCTAGCCTCCTTGACAAATACAGTAGAACCTTGCTTATCCAAGGTAACGTGGGGAGAGGGTACCTCGGATAAGTGAAATCTGGGATAATACGGAAAACCGTAGCAATATAGGATTCTTCCACGCATAGGCATAGCAGATTCTTTCGTTTTATCCGAGATTCTGCGTATCGTCCGATGATCCACCTCGGAAAATGTGGAGGATTCGGATGAGTTAGGTGACTCGGATAATGCGGAACGTCGGTTAAGGCCTTAGGCCACACTAGCGGGTATAAAATCATGTGCGAATTTAACAATTTTTTTCCTGTGAAAAAGTGATTCACTCATACAATGAATTACACATCTATATAGTATGAACAGCAAGCTGTTAGAAAATGTATTTTTTTTCAATGTACAAAATGGCCGACTACTCGAAACTTCTCGAAACAGCTTTTTTCCAATTGGCGTGACAAATAACTTCAACAATTTTCACTTGATTTACTTCAAATTTAAAAGTTATGTTCCTAATTGCATTTCGCAGAGAAGTAAGTACGGAATTTTTGATTAATGGAAAACTTTTCATTTTATGAGCATAGTTGTAACGAAATTTTTCACTGCAAATTCATTTCTCAAGTTCAAATACCTACAACTTTTGAATAAAACAATATTTTTTGAATTCCTCTACGTATTCTAATGTAGATTGACGAGAATTTTTCTTTTTTGTTCTAGGTAAAAAATTGTGGATGCCAAATGTCACACCGCGGAGTGCCTAAAAAAAAAGATAACAAAAGAAAATATTAGTAGATGGCCATTTTGTACATCGAACAAAAAAGATATATATTTTCTAACCGCTTGATATTCATACTAAATAGATGTGTAATTAATTTTATGAGTGAATCACTTTTTCATACGAAAAAAAATTGTTAAATTCGCACATGGTTTTATACCCGTTACTGTGGCCTAAGGCCTTAATCGAAAGTCGGATAAACGAGGTTCTACTGTATCAGCAAATACGATAATATACACACAATATTCGAACAATTTTAGGCTTGTTAAAATCAAATTTCCGAAACAAACCAGCCTTGATGTTGACAAGAGGACACAGATACTTTATCATTAAAACATGAAAGCATGTTTTTCCCTTGAAAACATTGAAGCACGCAATATCGCTTCGACTTTATAGTGTTATTACGGTGTTTTTCTCAAATCGCAAAATAAATACTGGACAATTATCTAAATTTCTTGCGTCAATGAGTAATTGCAATTTCTTTTGTGTGATTTTCATTCAAATATGTTATCATCAGAATTATCGCTTTACCGATTCACTGATTGCGAGTTTTAATACAAACACATCGCAAAGCGTTGTTTTTTGACTAGGAATAATTGATCATTGAATTGACCTGAGTAAAAAATGTATACAAGAATAAAAACATTACTATTTAAGGCGTTTTCCACCGTTCGTTGTACAAACCCAAACAATATAAGCCATTTTTTAATTCCTTACAGCAATGAGTAATTGCAATCTCTTTTGTACGATTATCTTTTAATTTTTATTTAACCCTAAAACTTATGACTGGGGTCCGGTCGCACCCCAATTTTTATGCAAAAAATAAGGTTTTTATCGATTTTTGTAGTTTTTGACTCCTTAAATAGTTTGTCCACTAATGAAATGTCAATTGAATCAGATGGCTCGCACACTATGTACGTTGTTATGAAAATACGAAGAAATTGCGGTATGATAAAGTCCATTTATCCCCGTACGACCGGTTTAATGACAAAGAAAAGCACGGGGTGCAAATACACCCCAGTCATGCGTTTGACGGTAAAAAAAATAAGTCATGAGTTGTTGGGTCAAATATCATTATCGTAAGAATCATCGCGTCACCGTTCGCTGTTTGCGAGTTATAATATAAACAGATCGCAAAGCATTGTTCTTTGACCGCAGGGATTAATTTGTCGTCGTATTTACCTAAGAAAATAAAACTTGATTCAAGACAAAAAGGCATCAGTATTATTTCAAACATTTTCTAACGTTCGTTGTACAATTAAACACTGTTATAATTTTAAAAAAAATTCTATCACTACGTATTGCATTATTGTTATTTTCGACGCTTTTCACCGTTAATTATGCAACTAATGCATATTGTTCATTGGGCATTGCTATATTAAAAATATTCTTCTATCTTTACGCATTTACAGAGATCTCTCTGGTATAAGTATTCTCAAGTATCATTCTGCCTCATACACAGCTCACTTTTCATGATTTATTTGTTTTGGCTCTGCCACACGCAGCTGACTTCTCGAGGTCTTAGCAATAGTGGCGCCATTCCTGTTTGGCTACGTTTTGGAGCCACTTTTTTCAATACTCTGCATAAGAGTTCGGTCCAGGGAGACTCTAGTCTCCCTGGTTCGGACTCTTCCCACTATAGCCTCCATGCCCTTGACACTGGTGATATAGAGACTAGATCACGGTCTTACATACAGGTCTGACAACGGTAGTAGTGGGGATAGGCACCCTTAGCAGTTTTTTTTTATTCCGATTTCTGCCGCTTGGCGCGTGACGGCAGGGGGAAGTTGTGCGACGGAGACAGAAATAGCTCTTCTGTTCTTTTCCTTCCTGACCGCAACGCATGCGCCGTTTGCCCTAACTTAAGGTAGTATGCGCACGAACCCCCTCATTAGAAAGAAAATTGATTTTTTTATATGCTGTAGTATAGACATATAGAATGACGTCCGCGAAAACTCTACATGCCTTACCGGCTAAATACAATAGTAATTAATTCACGAAATCAATGCAGCCAACCCGCACCTGATAGAGAATCCGTGCGGATCAAACATTGGGACGGAAATAATAATAGTTCGCGATTATATCGGAGCTATGCGAAAAGCGATATATAACAAGAAAACTGTCGCGGTCACGTATGTTTCATGGAAAATATAGGTTACGGGACATTTCGAGCAGATATTATCGATTGAATCGACGAATTTTTGCGCTCCCTAGCCGCGTCTGTCAGCTCTCCCTCTACTATATGCACATTTCACACACACTACAAACACACGCTTGCACATACGGTAAACAAACACACACTTGACATTTATCGAAAGCACCTGAATACATCGTTGCCACGGATATTGCCATAATTATGAAATGGCGGCCTGTGACAACTCATGTCAAATCTGAATGCTATTTTAATACTTTATTTTCATAATATGATAAACAGTTATTACACTTCTCAAATAATTATTTTCTTCATCATGTTTATTATTATACCCAAATGTATTATATTTTACCGTTTTCAGATTCGATCATTTATAGATTTTCTGTTGATTAGTCAATCCGCTAGTACTACCTTAATGTACCGTACTGTCGTGTAAACTGCATAATATACGAAAGCAATAAAAAATAATGTGTTGATTAAAAAAAAGATGACTAGTTTCATCTAAAAAAAAAACTGAAACCTTTTTGTATACATTAATTCATACCAGCACGTATCTGTCCATTTTGCACTATATTTTATTTTGGGTGTTTATTGATGTAAGTAGCTTCCCCTGTAGGTACACTTTTTTTCTTGTGATTTTACGAATTTATATCAATATTTAAATGATTGCGTCATTCGGCTTAATTTTAATTCCAGCTCCGGCATTTTAAAGCTAATTCGTTATGGTGACGCAGATATTGAACAAACTGTTTTTTAAAGCACGATAGAAAATGTATCACGGTAAATCGCGCACGGTATATGGTCGCAAATAAAGGTTATTTCGACAACCGCGCCATGAAAACATACGTAAACACCTTGTGCCCATTCGCCGGTAAGAGGTAAGGGGGACAGTACTTCCCCTTGCTGGTGGCGACGCGTAGCGGCGCTTCGTGAATCGAAAAGTGGAGCTGATAAGGGTGCCTAGCCCCGCCACGAAAATTTAGCTTCGTTGCAAAATCTGCGTGTAAGACCGTGGACTAGATACAGGAGGCCATGCTCGGCCTTTCAACTCGTCCATGGAGACTAGAGTAAAGGAGCCCAAACGCAATGCTGGCAAAATGGTTGTGAAAACGATGAACGATCCGCGGATAGTACCCGCCTGGCGGCGCTACCACTGCGGGCTCCGTCTGCGCGGTGATTTTGAATCGTCGATCCGCAATTTGTCGTATATTTCTTTCTTATTAGCGCAGCGTGCAATACTGAAGAGTAATATTGATCTGCTTTTGTTTCAATTATGAAATGATAATATTTCAGTCATTTTTTTTACTTGGAGGTGATCTATACTGTGAATGTTTTATTTTTATACGGTGACATGTACGATTAAACACCCATAATGTGAATATTGCATACTGGATTTCCAAGAAAAATATTTTTTTCAAATCGTACATTATAACGAAATGGGAGCGAGGGGTATTTATATTAAAGGATTCGCATATTTAACCTAAAAAACGTTTTTTTTGCCCAAGCATCATGTATTACATTTTTGCTGTATATCAAAGAAATCTCTAACAGCATTAAAATTAATGGCAATTATAATTAAATTCGGCGACGATAGCATGCAATTAAAAAAATACAAACGATTTGACAAAATGAATCAAGATGTGGTTGCACATGCCGATCCTAATACTTGTCAATATTTTGGCTAATTCGCGAATTAATTGCATAAACATAATATTAAGGTTCAGTTCTTACCTTTATTGGATGGTCTTTTTCTGTTTTGATTGTAAAAATACGTTTAATACCGAAATATCAGTCAATGATGCGTAACACCGTAAACTGCGTAAACTGTATGTAACTGACATATATGTAATGCTCACATACATAGTAACTGACAGTAAAACGTCATTGTATCTATGTCACAAACACTGCTAAGCCGGTCCTCACGGACCTATCCTATTTGGTCCCTGGAGCTAGTATCGCTTGCGGATATTTTTCGAACTACAAGATGTTTCATCACTTTCGCGATCCACTTTTCGACGATTCCGCCATATGCGTTCGGGCTCCTTTACTCTAGTCTCCATGAACTCGACCCAAAAACGGTATCAAGATAGATGGCGCTGGGGTGCTCCGGACCACATGTATAGATTTACGCAAACATGGGTCCGATCAGGGAGGATAGCGTCCATGACACGGTCTTACATACAGGTCTGGAAACTCTAAAGGTGCGGCCTCATGCAGTCGCCCGTCGCTAGTTTGCAGCGATAAATCTGGTCACGGGATCCTATTTTGAATTTCCCGCAACTCAAAAAGTAGCAACAAGTCGCCGCGTCGAATAACAGCGTCAACATGGCTGCTTTTAGGAATGATCTCGAACGCTGATTTCCTAACCTCCTTTAGTGGCAGTCATGGTGGTGATACAAGTGAAAGAAATCGGAGTGAATAAAAATAAAAATATAATAGTGTTTTTTCGGAAATTGACGAGATGTCTTTTGTTTACAAGTATCAAAACCGGTTTGAACAAATTGCTCACGGAGCACGGATTCAGAAAATTCGGCGAAAAAGAGTATTAGCATATTACGACTTGCGTCGCTCACTCTCCTCTCCCCACTCTTCTTTCCCAACGACAAAGCTCAACATTTTCAGCTTTGTCGCTACATATCACGTGACCAGATTTGTCGCTCGTTTGCAGCGACAAATCTGGTCACGTGTCTGTAGTGACAAATGAGCTACTTATTTGAGTCGCGGGAAATTCAAAATAGGGTCACGTGACCAGATTTATCGCTGCATGAGGCCGCACCTTTATGCTGGCAGCCGCGATCAGGTGCGTCAGTAGGGTGGCAAATTTCGGTCCTAGCGCCACCACTAGTTGTCGCTGCGGTTTTGAAACCCGGATATACATAACCTCAATACGGCAAACAACGGAGTGAACGGTTGAAAACGTGTGTTTTGTAGGCCACATACAAACATCCGGAAATAAAAGACCTCTGTTGCATTTCCATTTTTTGTATTTGTATTTTTATTAAATTGCATAAAAAACACGGGAATCAGGGATGGAAGAAAAAATTGAGACAAGTCGCTTTGAAAGTTCACATGCAATGTTACAGCTTCAAAATCGTATGCATATGCTTGTCACCCTCGCTTGGATTTAGAAAGTTTGCTTGTTTGATTACGATTAGGATCATATTTTTTTATTGTATTAATCAAAACTGACAGGATTAACGTCTTTTCCTGGCCCTTTTAACCTCCAGGCGTCCGACATTTATGAATGTGCCCAAGTCATACCCTGGGGTGATGCCGATCGGCATCATCCCGGCCGCTTAGAGATTAAAAGTGTTTCGAACTCATGATAAATATCCGTCTACCGAACATGAAGGTGGGACAGAGATAGAGAGATAGAAGCATGCCAACTAGTGCTGTCTCTGTCTGACCCCCCCCCCCCCCCCCCCGGCCCGTCGCGGGTATTATGACCGGAACGAACCTAGTGGCGACTAGTGAACTACCGACTCTCTTCGATAAGCTACCTACCGCTTCCACTGGAGTTTCCAGACCTGTATGTAAGACCGTGGTCCATGATATTACCATACATAGGGCCCGCGGCACCCCAGCGGCATCTATGTTGGAGCCATTTTGGGGGATGCTTTTTTCGGCAGCTTTGCACGGGGGTTTGCTCTCCTGGTATCTAGTCTCCATAGGTAGATAAATGCTATTCCCAAAATGTCCTTGCCGCACTGTGGCGCTAGTAATCGTGTGACAGGCGCAACATACATATATATGTATGTGGCACCGGTGTTTCCAATATTTTACATGAATAAAAGTCTATTGTAGAAAAATTTATGAAAGCCATTATTCGTATGTATGATGGATTCCAATCATAATTTAATTATTCAGCTGAGCATGATAAACAGAATATTTCACGAAAGTATCGAATCGTTCAGCTGATCGGAGCATTTAGAGCCGAAGGCTGTCACATAACAGGCAACGCTAGGTAGTGGCGATTTCAAGGACTCAAAAGCCGGGACAAAACGCGTTTTCGTTTATCGTATAGGAATAGAAGACCAGTGGCAGGGGACTGTATGCACGGTAAATTTCTAAAAATCTGTTCCATTGCGCAGCTATTCGGACCTGCGTTTGATTGGCTCACGTCTACATAGCACCGCTTTGGGTGGCAGAAGCGAGAACTGCTGGTTTGCCTCATTATTGCAGTCATTTCCCACCCAACAAGTTTCCAGACCTGCATGTCAGGCTGTGATCCAGGGTCGACTCAAGCCGCTATAGCGCTAGCGCAAGCGCCGCCACGCGGCACAGGTATTCATCAAGCACAAAGCCCGGGAAGATTCAAGTTCTAAGATGTAATTCGTGGAAAAAAAGACAAAAAAACCTATTAAAGCCACCGCGGACTTGTACGTAAATCTCTACAATCAAGTACTGGGGAAAAATGAAGGCTGTTTGTTTGAGTTGATTAGTGTGCATGTATGTATATTCGTACAGATGCAAATTAATGTAAGTGTGTGTGTGTGTCGTACAGATACCGTTATACCTTCATTTGTATACATATAGCTAAAAATACATTTTCAACCCAAAAAATCAAGACAATTTATAGGTAAAGACACTATCGATAATTCTTCAGTACTAAATCGAAATCAAAGAGACGCCACAATGAATAAAAGGAAATAGATATGAATTTTATTTCCATCAAATTTTTAAGGTAAAATGAATCGTATATAAACGTCGAGTAAACTAATAAAAATGAATTTTCCCAAAGGTTTATTAAAAAGTATTAAAGTTTGGTAGATTAAACATTTTAATAGACTATTACATTGAATTTAAAATAGATTTTATTAACTTATCATATTGAAGTTTATTAAAGATTGTTCAAATTCTACTAAAGGGTCTATTATTATGTCCATTAAAATGTCAAACAAAGGTCTATTGAAAAATAAATCATTTGAATGAAATTGAGGTGAACAGAAAGCTCACCAAACTCAAATTAAACATTAGATTATTTTAAAATTACGATTTAAAAATGATCTCTTCTCTACAATACTAAGCTATACGGGTCAAAAATCGTCGCTAGGGACAATCCATGAGAGATCAATAATGAGCTGAAAGCGTGTATATAAATCTGTCGATAACGATCGGCTGTCAGCTCGTTTCTACGTCGCGTTTCCGATAACAAAAAGTCTGTACAGGCCTAGACTGTCTTCTTCTATCTCGCGCTCCCTCTCCCTCTCTCCCTTTGCCCCCCTCTCTCGCTCTTTCTCTCTCTTTCCCTCCCTCTCTGTCTCGGTCGAAACTCGGTGTCTGTTATCCGAAACGGTTAGCAACGACGGAACGTCACGATCGCGAGCCTCCCGTTGCTCCGACCACCCTGTCGAACGCAATCAGATATTGCTATTCCGATAACGACACAAGCGTTGTGGAAATACGTACTTGGATGCATTTCTGTCACATAGTTTATAACGCTAGAATTAGAGAAAAATCTTATTTTGCAAGAGCAACAAATAAATCTATCGATAGTAATAAAGTTACCGATATCTCCAATAAACCCTTACTGATTATTTATTTTCAAAATTTACTAAACTTCGAAAGAAAAAGGGGTTTAGCTAATGGAGATTTATTGATCGGCTTTTAATATGTTCAACAATGATCAAGTATAAATTTTGAAACGTATTTGTGGGAATTAGGAAAATGTTTTTTTTTCGGATAGAGGAGAATGCGACGAATAGGGAAAACATGAATAAATAATTACAAAGCGTATTCGTCGGAATGAAAAAAAAATCGTGAACAGAAGAATAAGACGAGGGAAAATTCGACTGATTTTTTAAAATTAGAATACAACGTTCGAAGGATCCGCGTGGCGAAAATGAGAAGTGTGTCGGGTTGGATCGTTAAGGTTAATATTATATTTGCGTACCCTCCGTCGCATTTCCGGACTTTATTATGTCTAAGCCACTCGGATATCATGTAAATAAATACGAGCTATCAACGAGGCATCGTCAAGCAGCAACAGAAATTATATACGAAACTCTTGACGAAGAGGGACCTCTCGATGGTCGCCAAGACCGAATGAGCTTCAGTGATGTGATCGAGCCTCGCATCGTCAAGACGAAATGCATATGCATATATTCCGTCCTAAAATAATAAAAGCTCCGGAAAGCAAAAATTGACAGGAAGAAAGCAGTTATTGATGAAATTAGTGGCGAATCAACCAAATTATAACCAATTGAGACATGAAAAATGAATTATCGTTACAAAGACCAATGACACGGAATCGTCGATGAAAAAGATTGTATCTCGCTATCGGTAAGCAGAGTATAAAGCCTTTGTGTCATAAGTCGGAAGGATTATGCCCCGTTTATCGATTAGCGAGAGGCAAATATTGCGTCGTATTACAAATAACATTGAATAAACGAGTGCATCGTCTCATCGTCGAATTGCCGATTCATACTTTGACACTTGCAAAAATGGTGCCTCCAAAAACGATCCCCATATTCTAGCATAATAGCCCGGCTGATTGAAATGGGATTATGCCATGAATATGTGATATCGTGGGATTCCGAGTGAATCCGCGACGAGAGCAATAATTATATGTCTTTTGGAATCGAGGCGATAAGGGGCTATCGTTTCCGTGGCCTCCCTCCCCGCCGCTCCTGGATACTTTTTTCCTTGCTGCGATTATTTCTTCTGTATCGACACTCGGAGGTTATTTCGGAGTAAGTATCAGTGAAAGATTAATATTCCACTCCAGATTCCGTGGAGTCGACATCGCGCGTACAAACGAGCGACTAGTTTTGCATCTTACCTTTGCTGTGTTGTGATATTGGAAATAAAATGAATATCGCAATCGTTGGCGCTGGTGTGATCGGTGTTACGGCAGCGATTGCGATCAAGGAAGCTTTTCCAAAGGCTTGCGTAACGATTTACGCCGATGTTTTTACGCCCGAGACCACGGGGGACGGAAGTGCCGGTCTTTGGGGACCGTTCATTCTGGGTGATACCTCCGATGCCGATTTTATGTGAGTTGCTTCTTTTTTATTTCGAGAAATGCATTTCTTTGCAACCGACTTTTTTTATGGCAATGTTGCAACGAAATGGTCATTTTTTCGGACACTTTTTTTCACCGTGTCTGAATAATCAATTAATTCATTCACGGAAAAAATAATATGCAAACATATTTTACTTCGTTTATGGTTCTCTTAATTTTTCTTCGTTTATTGTGTGTAGGTTTTCTTCGTAAAACACAATTCGCTGCGCATTTTTCGAAAGTATCTTCGATATGGGAGTTATTTATTTTTATATCGGTGTGGTCATTGAAGAATTAACTTTTCAACTTAACAAATCAACGAACAAAAGTCGCCTGATAGACAAATAGTACGAAAAGCCTATTTTTAACATGTTTATATTTGTTGAGCTCGTCGGGGTTGATTTCACATTTATTGCACCGAATTAATCTTCAGGAGTTACGCCAAGTTGGCAGAGTGGAAAAAGGCGAGACCCGACAAATCTTTTTACAGCGTCCATGCATTCCTTTATTATAAATTATGTACCATTTAAAACCACACGTATTAAACTTATTTCACATGTTCTTTTGTTAAAAAATATTTGAAAATATAGGAGATGGAATTGATTTCCGGAAACGCCTATTTTCTCGACATGCTTTGCCGCGAGCAAAATACCTTTCGAATGGTCAATCTGAAATGACGAAAAAAAAGATTCTGTTAGCAAATGCCAATACGGAGTTCGTGAACGAAGGATTTTTCATTTTAATGAAAACATTGACATTTGGGTTAAAGTGCTGCCGTTTTGTCAAAATAAAACTGAGAAAATCGGTCGTTCGTGAATTCAGTATTGTCATCTGATAACAATATTTTCTGTACTTTTTTTTCATTTCCGATTAACTGTTCCGGAGATATGGTGCACAGCACGAGGTATGTGGAAAAAAGGTATTTTCTGACAAGTAACATCCCTCAGGTGACACCCCTCGATTTTGTTGAAATTTGGATATGTTATAAAGCACCGAAAAGTAAGCGATACGTATTTTTTTTTATCGGCGGAAAAACGGTTTTAAGGGGTGAAACCACCCCTCGAAAAAAGGCATCTCTAGGGTGGTTCACCCCTTAATTTTTTTTTTCAATGCCACTATAGTGGATTTTTCATTGCTTCGGATTAGAAGAATTTTCGCCTATGTTATTCAATGGTCTTCCATGAAAAAGTTCGTAAAATAAGTTAAGCACAAGTACTTCAAAATGATGGATTATTTGTAATGCAAGAATCAATCGACGTTGTAAAAAAAAATTGTCAAATAGCAACTCTTTCCGCTGTACCAACTAGGCGTAACTCCACAATCCATGTAGCTTGTTTGTGAACATCGGTGGAAACAGTTTTTCGAACGCTTACCAGTTTCTAGACCGTATGGCCTGAACGTATTCAGAGGTAAAAAATGCAAATTGTCCAGTCGATGAGAATTCGATGAATGGCACAATTCTAGACGGTGGGGCGGCGACACTCATCGATGGTTGGAATCTTTTTGGAGATACGGATTTGCTCAAGATGCCGGAGTATCTCTCGTACCGGTCACTCGAGTTCGACGAGCAGGAGGTTTCCGGATGCCACCGTGGAGGTCGGTAGTTTACGGAGCTGTCGAATTGACGGACGGAGAGTTGCGACGTTGGGGCCAAGAACACAGAACGACTTACCGGTACTTCTCGGAGTTTTTTAATTCGCATAATCATCACTTATTGGCTGAATTAATTTCGTAGGTAATTTAATCGTAATTTAATAGATCGTCCGAAGAAAATCATTGAATCGGTCATTATCAGTCGTGTCGACGTGTTGCACCTTTATCGCACGTTTTATTGTCAATTTTCAGTTATCGTTAATAACTTTATGCAACTACGTTCTTTGTCGTTTTACCGCCATGAAATAAAAACGACCGAGGGCTGCTCGGTCTTCTCTGGGCTGCTTTGATAAATCCGATTTTTTGTGCAGAGGTGGTATGCACTTTGCGACTTTCACGGCCGAGCCGACCCGACTTTTGCCCTGGCTCATGAACAAATTCACATCAGCCGGTGGGATAGTGCGAAAAAAGAGGATCAATAGTTTCGAGGAGTTGGCAAAGGATAGATACGAGACTGTAATAAACTGCAGTGGTCTCGGTGCACGAGAACTCGCGAAGGATTCGTCGCTCGTTCCTGTCAGGGGTCAAGTAACCAGGGTACCAGACGTTTTTTTTTTTACTTCACGTTGAATTTCTATCGTTGCTGAACGTCATATTTTTCATCCCCTCGGCACGCGATTTTGCCACGAACGGATCGTAATGTTTCAGGTCAAGGCACCATGGGCTTTTAGTGTTTTCATCGAGGAGGACAATCCGGGAAATTACATAATTCCCAAGTACGTGAATCGTAGATAAAAAATATATGTTCAATTTAAAGTTCGCTTGCAAATTATTGTTTAAAAAGCTTAGTTTACGTTCTCCGGACAATGAGGGCTTCAACATTTCTGTAAAGAAGTTCTTTCCGCTTTGTTCGCAAACTATTTCAGCATAGAGACCGTGGTCACGGGCGGCTCGGCTACTTCGGACGATTTCGGTACTGATCTTCGAAGCACCGAGACCAAATTTATTCGTGACGGTTGCACGAGAATTTTACCAGCTCTTGCGGTAATTATCGCGCAACTCACTGTGTAATATTATACGACGGTTTTTTTTTTCTTAAAAAATAACAAAACGGAACAGAAAATGATTCGTTGTCGTGGCACTTGAAATGTTCGACTGCAATTGGAATCATTTTATGAAATTATTATCAAAGCAAAAAATCGTGTAATTATTCAGAGTCCGGATTGCACACCGCAAAGCGTTCAAAAATTTACTCGTACATTCTAGCATTAAAAAATGAATACGAATTAGATTCCGACGGATGTCTCAGGTACTAAGTAAATACTTAGATGCTAAGTGAAGACTTAGATATGAATCTTAGATATGAAGACTTAGATATGAATAATACTTAGATGCTAAGTGAAGACTTAGATATGAAGTGAAGACTTAGATACTAAATAAAGACTTAGATACTAAGTAAAGACTTAGATATGAATCTTAGATATGAATAATACTTAGATACTAAATAAATACTTAGATGCTAAGTGAAGACTTAGACACTAAATAAAGACTTAGATACTAAGTAAAGACTTAGATACTAAGTAAAGCCTTAGGTATTAATTGATAATTTAGATACTAAGTAATGACTTAGTTACCAATTCGTGACTCAGATACCAAGTCGAGAAAAATCATGACTTAGATACTAAGTTTAAATGAACTTGAATATTTGTTCAAATTCTTCTAAAATGAGCTTCCTCTCCACAATGCAATGTCTTTAATCATTACGAGAGGTTGAAAAATCGTTAAAAAATCCCCGTCCTTCTATCCTCTAGACACCGAATTCTAAATAATTAAAAAAAATCTCCATCCCGATTAGCGCAGTTGTGTTTTTTTATCGCCTGAATCCTCAACTTCTCGTATATAACAGTCCACCGATTTTTTTGTCTAATTCACCCACACTTTTCGCCCAAACGAATGAAGGATTTGGTCTTGGAAATGAAAATAAAAGTTGTCGCATATTTTCTGTTCTAGCTCTTAATTATTCTAAACATATTTTCTATGCTCATTCTGAATTTTCAGGAATGCGAAGTCGTAAAACACTGGACCGGTCTTCGGCCAAAGCGGACTCAAATTCGTCTCGAGAAGGAAAATCGCTCAGCACCAAACGGGGATAAATTTCAGGTGAGAATTTCTCGCTTTATATTCCAAGTTGGATTGAAATTGACAACGATTACGAGACAAAATGAACTCGTCGATATAATTGCAATGATGATTCGTGAAATTCGTAGGTCATCCATAACTATGGCCACGGTGGAGCTGGGGTGACCGTATGCTGGGGATGTGCTCTACACGTCGTTGAGATATTGAAAGAAAGTGAATCGAATAAAAAACCTCGATTATCATCGAACCTATGAATAATCCCAATAAACTCGTCTAATAGTTTTATCATTTTTTTCAATTTCTCCACTTTTGCCTTGTACAGTTGAATTGGGAAACTTTACAAATCGGACCCCTGTGAGTCCTAATCATCTTGACTATATATTTTTATGCAGAAGACAATGGAAATACGTGTAGAGATGAGAGGCTAGGTGCATTCGCGAAGCTTGTTATTATTGTGACTAGTCGTGACGAATGAATTTGAACAAAAATTACGAAACAAATTTTAATAATCACGTGACGTTGTCGATGACATTTAAAATTTACGTGACTTGGCAAAAGGCATTTACAGGTATCCGCGAAAAGTCAAATTATTTTTAAAATTCGTCGCTTTTGTAAACGTTACCAAAAATGTATCGAGAGCCGTCGAATGAAAATTCACTGCTTGTCTTGCGATTGGACCGGTTACTCGTTACTTTTTCATGTAGTGTTAAGGGGTTACCCCCACTTGCGATTTTGAAAAAATCGATTTTTTTATTGAATTTTTTTGAAGTATAAGTATCTGAGAATATGTCCTGAAAATTTCAAGTCGATCCGAACAAAATTGACTGAGATATGAGCGTTAAAAGAGAAGAATCCGTCGTGTAAACGACCGGCTAATTGAAACTTTAAACGCGTTTTTCTCAAAATGGCATTTCGAAGTCGGTGACCAAGATTACTCGGACACTAATGAACCGATCTTCTTGAAATTTTGCAGGCTTGTTTAATACATAAAAATGTAGTCTTTAATCGTTCGATTTTTTTTTTTTCGAAAAAAATGGCCGTTTTATAGCCAAAAAACGGCCGTTTTTTTTCGTTAAAATCGAACCATCAACTTTGACTGTCCGCCATTTTGTGAAAAATGAATATTTTTTAAAATCCTTCGATTAAAGACTAGTTTATACATATATTTGACTAAATCCATCCGCATTTTTTTTTTGGATGGTCCACTTCGCCGCAATGTTGGTCACCGCAAACCGTGTATATAAAAACATTATTTCATTGACGGCCATTTGCCACTAAACAATGTAATATTTTTCAATAAAAAAATTACTAAAAGTTCTTCAAGATGTGTTCTTTAAGATGGTATATTGAACGATTAAAAAAGTTTTGTAGTTTTCTTTAAAAAAATTCATGAAAAAGGCTTTTTTTTGCGCTACAAGTGGGGGTAACGCCTTAAAAAAAATAGAACACCGCGAAGAGCAATGCGACGGTTATGCGGACGTTTCGGAACCAAATATTAAACGAATTTACAACAGGACGAAACTACAAACTGGCACAGACGATTTGCATGCGCTATTTCAGGCATTATGGCGTGATTCTCGAACGCTGTAATATGCACGAATATAATTATGTACGTGTGTATCTCTCGGCAACGCGGTGAGCATTGCGCTCACGGTCATGATACGATCTAATTATAACTAAGCACACGTTTTCCCTCAAATGTCCCGCGGGTCTCGTCTTTATTCAGTGTTCGCGCAGTGCAGCCCAGAAATTTAAAGCGCACGTCAAAGTGCATCCTCGCACAGGCGTGCAAGTTGGTCGAAAAAAAAAACTGAAGATTGCCGAATTTTCGGTTTTAGTCGTTTATTCGGGCGAGCGGGGCACAGTGTGCGACGAAAAGTCCCGAGCGGTAGACAAAACGGAAACGTTCGTAGTTGGCGGATATGTGGGCACAATCTTGACACCGCTAATGTTGGAAATTATCGATATTACGTGACGTAATGCCGAGGAACAGCGGACTAAAATTCGGATCAACGAAAATAATGAAAAGTTACGGTAATGAGTATTCCTGGAGATAGCAACCGCTCGACAAGCCAAAATCGTATACCGAATAGGGCAACCAGTGGCCGGTCCAACGATGAGTTTCGGCCTGTCAGAAAATCGAAACACCGCAGGATCGACGATCACGAGGAAAACGCGACATATCTTTCAAAGAGGATCGACGAGTGGAGGAAGTACGATGACACGAGGGTGAACGACGTCACCGGTCTTGTCAAGGCGGAGGAAAATACTCCGGGATTGATCGGTATACCACCTGACAACGAGATCGTCTCTAACGCAAGGAAAAAGAAGAGACGAAAGTACGTCGCTAAATTATAACGTGAAAAATCTACAGAACGTTTTTTTTCGCACTTCGTACTTCATCGGCCACGCAATCATACTTTCGATTATTTTTTTAGTCGTCTATACCGTTCGAAATTTTTTTCACACTTTTATTTAAGAAAAAAAATCATATTTTTGGTATTTTATTCAAAATTCTTTTTTGAATTCGCTTTATTTTTCGTCAATGGTAGATTTTTGACAATATGCACGAGCAATTGCAAATACGAGGTGGTACGTCGGGTCGCTGCCCGTTACGGAATGCGGGAAGTGACAGAGGACAGCAATTGGAATCTCTACTGGACCGATCTGAGCATAAGTATCGAGCGCGCTAAGGACATGAAGAGATATCAAAAAGTCAATCATTTCCCGGGTATGACGGAAATATGCAGGAAAGATTTACTAGCGAGAAATCTCAATCGCATGCTACGCATTTTTCCCAAGGAGTATAATTTCTTTCCCAAGACTTGGTGCTTTCCCGCTGAGTAAGCGCTCTCCACGAAACGTAAACTTCGGTATACTAAAGAAATTTGGTGAAAAACTTTTTTTTTTAATTGTGTGTTTGATTCGGTTTTTTCAGTCACGGAGACGCCGTGGCGTACGCGAAAGTGAGAAGATCGAAAACTTTTATCATCAAGCCTGAAACCGGATGTCAAGGGAAAGGAATATACATAACGAAGAATTTGAAGGAAGTGAAGCCTTTCGATCGAATGATTTGCCAAGTGTACTTGGCCAAGGTAAAATGTCCCTCAGAGCAACTTAAATAAATTAAATATTTATTCATTAATAACGATGCAACGATTTTTATCTCTATTTATTATAAACTTATTTATTAATTTAAAAATCATTAAACGAATTTAATGAAAATGTAATTATCTTGTAAAACGCTTTGCGAAAAGTTGTGCAAGTAAGACTCGATACTACTACTAATTAAAATGTAATTCATTTTTTTCAATTAATTAAAAATAAATGTTTAATTATAACTAATTATAAACAATATTTATTCTCGATATATCTGACGAGTCTTTTTTTTTATTTTGACAATGGATTGCGTTGCGGATTCGTGTTACATGCATATATGTTGTGAATTATAACAATTATTGCAGCCTTGTGTTTTTACCTTTACTCAGCCTTTTTTGTTGGACGGCTTGAAATTCGATCTTCGGGTCTACACGCTGATAACATCGTGCGATCCCCTGCGAATTTACGTCTACAACGAAGGTCTTGCAAGGTAATTAAAAAATTTCGTCAATTTTAGGTATTTTATAAATCAATGGAAAATGCAGAAAAACGTTTTTTTTTGTTTTGAGTAAGTCAACATTTTCAAAATCTCAAACTAACTACCGATCGTTGCCAAATTCAGAATCCATCATACTTTAGTAAAATCAAATTCCTGTCCAAAATGTAACACGATATATCGAATTGTGATATACTTATGGGGCATCCAAATCTTTTTTTCTGAAAATTAAATATCATAGAGGTTTTGTTTAATATTACTCCGTAAATGGAACAAAATTGGCCTTGTAACGAACATATTTTCCGTCATTACGGCTCATTACGAATTCATTTTGATTAAATTGCGGACAATTTTTTTTTCTTCGCGCCACCAAAGTTTCTATGAGGAAGCAAAAATAAGGCACAATTTTGTTTGATATCGTCGTGAAAGTATCTTTGGTAATGGATAATAAATTATTCAGGTTTGCAACGAGCAGATATAAGGAACCAACTGGTCACAACACTTCCAACGTTTTCATGCACTTGACGAATTATTCGGTGAACAAGCATAGCCACATGTACGTGATCGACGACGAGACCGGAAGTAAGAGGTAATCATAAAACAATTGTAATAATTTTTATTTAATTTTTTTCCGCCCGATAAATACACATATATTATGGGATATATACGCGATTAGCTGAAATGATATAGGAAGATATCGACCTTGAACAAGTGCCTAAGAGCAAGGGACGTCGACGTCGACGATTTGTGGCGGAGAATCGACGAAATAATTATAAAAACTGTGATCGCCGCGTATCCCGTGCTCAAGCACAGTTATCGCACGTGCTTTCCCACCCACGACCTTACTTACGCCTGCTTTGAAATACTCGGATTTGATATCATCTTGGATTGGAGGCTCAAGCCCTATTTGCTGGAGGTACGGTTCGAAATGTACTTATATATTTTTTGCTATATAAAATTTTTGTTAGACAAATCATTATATAACGTATTTTGTATTATATAAATTATATAAATTATTATTGTTGTTATATTATATATGATAATATAATATAATACTTTAATAAACGTATTATATAAATAATATATTATATTATATTACGTGAATAATAAGTAATATAAATTATATATTATTATACATATTAGATTATTATATTATATAAATAATATGATAAACGTATTATATAAATTATTATATAACGTATTATTATATAGTGTATTTTATATAAAAGTACAAAAATAGTCAAAGTATTCCGAAAGTGTACTACAAAATGAAAATATCAGTCCAATTTTTCGTCGAAAAAACACTGCATGACAACTTTGTTCGCCGACTCAAGGTAAATCACTCGCCAAGTTTTCACACTGATGCCCAACTCGACAAAGACGTTAAAGAATCCTTGTTGAACGACACGTTCGAGATGTTAAATTTCCACCAGTGTGACAAGCGTAAAATCATCGAGGAGGACAGAAAACGCGTAAGAGATCGATTGCTCCATGGGATAAACCCAAAAGATTTTAAGTAAGATTAACAAATATTAAGATTTACCAAAACGATCGTGACAGAGGCATCACGGCTGATGTTTTAACCATCGCATCTTCACCGATGAAAAAAAAAACGATACTGTGTAAAAAACAAAAATTGCCCGTCTAAAAAGATTTTCTTTCCGGCAACAAAAAAAGAACTGGAAGACATATATTTTCTGCAGCATAACCGACAGTTCAGTGGGGTTAACGAGAATGGAGAAAATCGAGGAGGATCCGATCCAGGAACAGTACAGTTGGGAGGACGATCACATGGGTAACTTCCGTCGTATTTATCCGGGTCGTGACAGCGAAAAATATGTTTTATTTTTCAAACAAAGTGGAACGTCGATGTTTCAAGATACTGTTGCATCGAGAGCGCGACAGGAAGCTTCGAACATTCAACGCGCCGAAATTGACGTAAGATTTCCGAATAACACCGCTACGGTTTCATTGGTTTTGTTGTTGTTGTTGTTGTTGTTGTATTTTCGGGCCTATGACGATTGATTGCAGATGAATGCAAAAATGAAATTGAAAGAAACGATGGATACCAAGCGCGTGAATGGAAAAACGAGCGAACAAAAATTGGGCCTGGAAAGTCCCAGTGGAATCAACAGTCGCATGAATTCGGCAGTCGCACATTATGACAAACGTATTGTCACCGAAATTGCTGCGTCCAATGTGCGTAGCATTTTTTCTTATTCTATTCTATTCTATTGGGTTGTAATATATGTGCCGTCCGTTTGTCAGTCTTTTGCGATCGTTTTTTTTTCGTAAAGGATAACATGAGCTTGATCCATTACGTAGGGACCATTCTGATTAGTGATCTTCCTCGATCTTTCTGGTAGCCAAGGGAATCCGCTTTTATAGAATTTCCGCGGCTTGGTAGTGAAAAACTGATCCAAGTAGTTTTGGCAGGAGTACAAGTCTGACGAATTTACACTGTCGTGAGAGCTCTGCAAAGCTCTGAACAAATGGTAGTTTGAAGGTGGAAGGAGCGGACGAAAAAATCCCAGCCAATTCTCAAGGATTTTGGCCGAGTTGTTTAGCCAATGAATCAAGAGGAAAAATTCGGTCCACTAAATTGCCGATCAATCGATGCGGCACCCAAGTATCGAGCTGCTCGACCATACCGTGCTTTCTTAAGGATGTTGTGTCAAAAATTGAAAATGGTGATAACATTTTTTAAATTTGATAGGTCATTACGTAAAACATTTGAAAGGTTGTGTAAAAATTTCACGTCGATTAGGAAGCTGGCTGCTGAGAAATTAGAATCCACAAATTGCACGCAGTCTTATGGAAACTGAAGTAACTTTGCAATTCTATTAGCGAATAGCAAACTTTGCTTTTTTTTTCGAGAAATAGAAGAAATATTTATGAATGATCGTTTTTTTATTTCAAATATATCAAAAACAAAAGTGGTTTTATGGTGCAAGAAACGACGTCGTCCATGAACGAGAATGAGTATTTAAATTGCCGCTATATTCTTATATGTTTTTCCTCAAGTGTGATTTTTTTTTGTATTTTTGGCATCATTTTTTATAACAAAAAAAAATAATAATTGCAAAGTTGCTTTAGTTTCCATAAGGCTGCGTGCAATTTGTGAATTCTAATTTTTCAGTAGCCAGCTTCCTAATCGTCGTGAAATTTTTACACACCCTTTCAAATGTTTAACATAAGGATCTATCAAATTTTTAAAATTTTATTTCCATTTTCAATTTTGGACACAACATCCTTAAGGATGCCTTATGCCCGTTAATTCCCTACCAATAGTGAGTTTCGGCGAGAATTTTGAGTACTTTGCGATGAGATTAACTTTTTTTTTTAATCAACCACATTGAAGATGCTAAGAAAATCATTTTTCGGTAATATCAATGGGAAAAAGTTATAATGAAAATGTTGAAAAAAAAAAATTGTTCAACAGATGTTCAGTGAACTACTCTTTCATATTACAAAATGGATTCGTAGATTTTTCTGAATAGGTATGAATTTTTCTAGAATTTTCGTTCGTTTTTCATTTCAATTTCGAAATGTAAAAACATGGATGGAGTCACAAATTTTCAGTATGTTTTCGGAGCAATGGTCCATATTAAATCCAAGAAGTGTCCGGGCTATTGAGCGAACTGTGTCAAAGGTACAGCCTGTGAAAAATTCCAAAAATGTGATTTTCGAAATAGAGAAAATTCTTTAAAAAATTATATGTATTCAGAAAGATATCATAATTAATTTAATGTCACAAAAAATCAAGTTTACCGAAGATTTTTTGAACAAATTTTTGTCTAAACAATTTATTTATGAATTTTTGGCATATTAATTATTCAAAACCAATTTTCTTGGCATCTTTAATACGGTTGATTTTTTTCAAATTTTAATGTTATTGCAAGGTACTCAAAATATTCACCGAAAGTCACTTTAGGTAGAGAATGGGCATCCTCAAAACCCCGCACAAATTTGTTGGGTTGTCCCCAGATCCTACCCCATCCCTATAGAGATTTGATAGACCCCGGAAGTGCGGAATCCAAGTGGATTCCAAAAATTCTCAACCGTAATCTGTAGGCTCGTCCGCCAAATAAATATCCTTTCGTAATCCCGTGCACGAATTTGTTGGCGATCCTCAAAATACCCCTACATCTCTCTAGGGATTTCTTAGGGAAATCGCACATAGGGAGTCCTCATTGGGATCCAAAAGGATTCTGCGCTATTCCTTGATGAACGCGGTTTGATACAACTTAGGGGGCGTCCATAAATTACGTAACGCAATTGGGGGGGGGGGGGGGTTATGGTCTACGTACGTGGTCGGGGGGGGGGGGGGGGGTGGTCGAGGTTTGCGTTACGTCGCGATTTTAGAACTGTCAGAAATAGCTAAATTTCTGCATGTTCAAGTTCTTAAATTTAAAACTCATCGTTCTGAATAGATTAAGTGCAAGCTCTTATTATTTTGAGAAATATAATGAAGACGAAAAACCGTCATATCGACCGCGACTTGATACTTTAATGTAAGTATCAATATTCTAGAAAAAAACATAACTTTACATCAAGAAAAACGGAAGGAAAACTTTGGAGGCGTTTTTCTCGAAACTACTTTTTTGACCTTGTCTCAGTGAATACGCAAAAACTTATCAAGCGATTTTCAATTTTTTAAAAACATTTTTTAATCGCAATAACAGGTTGTAGGTAGCCGATTTTTTAAATTTTCATCATTACTATTTTTAAAGATTGCTTGAGTACAAAAAAGAGCCTTGAAGATAGAAAAAAATGTACAAACTGTGGGCATTTTGTAAAAAAAAAAAACACAAATAAAGAAACGGCTACGCATAACGATAGCTACATTTGTAAAGATATCGATAAATTGTCGACTTTTTATTTACAGATCATAAAAGTCAAAACCTTTCATAAAGATATCGATGGGGCAATGAAGAGAATTTTTTTCGTCGCCAAACCAGAGTTAGCTTTTTTTTAAATCATAAAAATTGTTATGAAACTAGATGAACATGTACTTCACAAAATGAGTATAAACCCGATCCTTTCTTTATTAGTTATTTCTTTGAAAAAAAAAAACGCAATTATTGACGACAAAGCATCCGTTACGTTACGGAATAGGGGGGGGGGGTGGTTCAGGCCAGGCGTTACGATTCTGTTACGTGGGGGGGAGGGAACTGAGAAATTTTGCGTTACGTAATTTATGGACGCCCCCTTACCATGTTCGATTAAAAAATATGTGAACAGTCACGAGAAAAAATTCAGCTCGGTGAAACATAATCTGCACGCTCCATGACCGTCTGTGCTGATATGATGCCAAAGTACAGTAAAATAACAAACGATCACTTCAGCGGATTTTCATCTATGTGATTCTAATCGGTTTATAAGGTATACTTTTTTCAAGCGATTTATAGTGTTTTAAGATTATGTTCGTACTTTTTTTTAATTCACTCATTTCGTATGTCTACATATTTAGTTTAGAAAATTTGACGTACAGAATGCCATGGGACCCATCAAGAATCGTGTCGGATTCTGTTCGATGATGCGGCAGCCCTCTATTATTCAAATTAGATTCGTAGAGTGGATACACCGGGAAATTCCGATAGAATCCAATGTACAAGCGTGCCGGGTATTCAACAGTTAGTATAGGGATTTAATGCGATGACCCATTAGATCTCTGTCAGGAAGCAGAGACAGGGCTGAACATCCAATTGGATCCCTGTGACAATGTCTGCACGGGAATGTCTTGAGGGAGGAAATCCCTTTAGACTCCCGAAAATGAGACACTTTTCATGAATTTTTCTAAAGATGATAAAATAATCGCATCGATTTAAAATGTTGACACTATCTTATTACAACTTTCAAATATTACTTTTTTTTAACAAAACAAAATGGCGGCGTTAATTTAGGCGTCATTTGAAAAACTGTTCTTGTTATAGCTTAAAAAGTTATTGATCGATCTGGCTGAAATTTTGGGAGGTTATTCACTATAAAATTATTGGAAGGATATATCTATAAAAATGTATAAAATTAAAAATAAAGTAGGCTTTGTAATCAAATATTTTTTACAATTTTCTCGGCAATTTTTACCCCAAAAAAGTAATGCAATAATCGAAAAAAGTAATGTGACAACCTTGAAACTTTAGGTATGTCCTTCCAATAACGTTATAGTGAGAAACCTCCCAAAATTACAGCCAGATCGATCAATAATTTTTTGAGCGATAACGTGACCAATTTTTCAAAAGACGCCTAAAGGAATACGCCGCTTGTTTAAAAAAGAAAAAAATGAACACTTGAAAGTTGTAAGAAAGATAATATTAACATTTTAAAATGGTGCGATTATTTTGACTTTGAAAAAAATTCATAAAAAATTACTCATTTCCGGGCGTCTAAAGGCATTTCCTCCCTTAAGGTGTTTCTTCCGCGCAGGGCCGTATTGTGTGGGGACATGAGAAGGGCCCTTCTGAATCATTGGTTAAATGACAGTGGCGTTTAATTTTTTTTTAACTCACAATCAATTATTATACTCAACGATAAACTGGAATAAAAAGTTTCGCGCTAATTTAGTAGATTTAGACATTCTTACATTTTCTCGAAAAAGTCACGACTACGAAGATTCCTGTTTTTATTATCGTTACGGAATCTTTAGATTTTTTAGGGATTTTGCAGGGTCGTAATTTTTCATTGAAGGTTCCGTAACTTGGCATGAAATTTTACCAGTACACACCTAGGATGTATTTTAACTTGATTATAGGCGAAAGTCAGTTAATTGTTAAATATATGGGTTCGTGAAAGGAATACCTCAAGACTATAATGACAACGTCTAATATCCAGCCAATCATCATCGTCTTTGGTGACAGGCTGTCAGGCACGAAATTCATTCAAATTTCCCTCTCTAAATATTCAAAACTTTCCGCACGTCGTCGTCTACAGCATCGGCTCTATATACCGTCCAATTGTTCTTCACAAGTTTGCAACGCGTTTTTTCCCTCTTTACCAGTAATAAAACGTGATATGATAATATCATTGACTTTCTGAAACGTTCAAAATTTCACAACCAGCGCTAGGACTCGCTAATGAAAAAAAAGACCAAGTTTTATTGAAGCAAGAGCTAAAACGGGCTGAGGATAGAAGGCATAATTTTCGTTGGTGAAATTGGCAACTATATACTATGAATTGATTGGACTAAACGAATAAATGTAAACATCGGATAGTTAGTATTGTAAGAAGGAATGAAAAGAGACACCGCATAATAACGTTATGAGAAGGTAAATATATTTGTAAAGCCAGTATTCAGGGTATTTGGTCCCTCGTTCAGCAAATTTCAAAATCCCATAGGTTTAGCAATTTTCCCATAATTTATGGAAAATTTTGGCCTCCCCCGCCATAATATTACATGGGATATTATTTTTCAATGATAACGCTAGAAAAAAAAATTCCACGCATTTTTGAGCTGCAGCCCTGATTCTGCAGATTGACCATATTTTTCAAACAAGAATTTACATATATTTGCCCGATTCCAACAAAACACATTTAACTTTTGACATATCTTTATCTCGGTGTTACGATAGTGAAATTTCTTCCTCAAGTCTCGTATCGATTTGTTGAAATGATAATTTATCGCGAGATTTTGCTTCGGCTCATTGGCACGAACTCGACCGTCAAGTTGAATTGTAACTGAAATTCCATTCCAGTTATCATTTCGATACAATTGTAGTAGCAGTATCGAGTTTTATTTGCAAAGCTTTTTACAAAACATTAATATTTCACATACATACTTTTCACTTATTATCTACACCCTACATTCCTAACACTGCACATTATTCTCATATTCTTCCTTTCTTCATTTATTCGTCGACTCCGTCGATCTCTCCTTCCCCATGCTCCTTACTCATCTTCATGCACACTTTTTCTACTTTCTTACTCTCGCATATGCCTATTTGTATTTTTCGTCCCAGCATATCAATGATTTCCCCATTTGCTGCCAAATCGTCCATTCCTTCCATCTTACTCCAACTCCACTGCTTTCTTTCTTTGCTTTCTCCGATACTAACCCCTGCCTTTTTTACATATCAATGGGTGCTCCAATGTCTCATTTTTTTCTTTACATATCCCGCACCTCCAATCCTTTTCCCCTTTCTTTCCCGCCCTCCTTATGTTGCCACATCTTAGTCTTGCCCATGTTTCTTTGTTCCTATCCTTTACTTCCCCCCTGACGAATATCTCCATGGAATCTCGTCCTATAATATATTTTCTATAATATATTTTGTAATCCTCCGAAAAAATCCAAGAGAACTATCCGAAAAAAATGCGGTGCGCTTCTGGGCCGGGATTCGAACCCGGGACCTTTCGATTGCTGGTCGAATGCTCTGACCACTGAGCTACGCCAGCCTGCACACAACACATTTCTCGGATAGTCTCCATATTCGTAACGCAACGTTACCATCTATACTATACGTCGATTGTCTGATTTTCTCTCTTCCCCTCCTTAAAATGTTGTTTTTTAAATCTTCCAGTCCCCTTTTCATCCTTTCGCCTATTTTTTACACTCGTCTTCGCTCCCTTATCATTGTTATTATATCTTCTATCTCCAGATCTCTTAATCCCGATTTTGACGAACCACCGTTTGTTATCTAAATTTGTCTAATAAGCAATTATTTGGCCACCTTGTTTCCTCCGTTCTCATCGATTCTCTAATATATCTTTAGGGGTCTTCTCACTTTAGACGCCAAAAGGCTATTTTCATGACACTTTTTGATAGGTTTATATTATAGATATTGCCATAAAACTTCTTGCACTCAATAAATACACTTTCGAAATACATTTTTTTTTTTTAATTATTGTTTTGAGTCACTATTTATAGACGAAACTGGTAGGTCATTCTAGTCACGCGAAGTATGAAAATCGTCGAAAAATCGAAAAATATCGGACTAATCACTTTCAAAGGATCCAGTAACCTTGGTTTGAGTCTGCCTACAGAAGATGCTCGACGTGATGACCCTCGACTTGTAAACACTTGGTTCGATCGATTTTTCTCGAACACTGAAACTTTTGTCTGAAACAGTTTTGGATATGATCAATAGTTTGAGTGCTATTTCTCTGCAACACTTTATGTGCCTCACCCTGTATAATTTGGCATCGTTCTGTCCACCCCTAACGCCATCTTACAATGCCTGCTCTGTATTTTTTTTTCTCGAAAACGCTTATTTGTCCCATTCCCCATATCTCCACTCCATACGTTGCTCGATAAAATTGTACTTGATCCTCTTCTTTCTTTTTTCAATCTGCTCATCACGATAGGTTAAAAAATCCGTCGTAAACGCGACAAAGAGCGGCGTCGCGACGTTCGTGCCCGAAACGATATCGGAATCCGAAGAGCGAGAACGCGTTAAATCGTTGGCCCAGAGAGAATTTTTGGTCAAGAGTTCGGGCGTCCTCGAGCATATTTACATGGCGATGTTGAAGAACGGGAGCTTGAGACCTGCCGACGTTAAACGATACGGAATGTACGAGAAGCTCGTGTTCAATAAAAACGAGTGACCGATCGTCCCAAATTGTTGTCGATGCGGAAATGTGGAATTAAGTGTAATAAAAAGTATGAAAAAAAAAATCCTCCGTATATTACCGGATCCTCGATAAATTTATGTATAGTCATTTTTTCTTCTTCTATGTACAGAAATGGCGTATATTACCGTTACAGTAGTCTATAATGTATAACAACTTTTTTGTTTCCTTTTATTGGTGATACATATATATTTGTTTCATTTTCTTCATCTCGTATTCACATGATAAAAAATAAACTATGAACAATTTTTGCTTTCACGCGTCTGTGTGGGTGTGTGCGTGTGTGTTGGTATGTGTGATTGCAGCAATTTCGCGTGTGTCTGTCCATGTATTACTTTGTTTTTGTTGCATCAACGAATAACTGATTGTACGACGTTTTTCCTTATTTGTTTCTTTAAATATTAAAATCGCGTGTCATCTCGATGTGATTTTTGTTTTTTTCTGTTGTTTATATATATATTCGTGGCTACACTTATGCCCATTTTAGGTGTGAAAATGTCACCGTTTTTTTTTCACTCTTCCCAATTCAATTGCAATTACGATAAAAATTGAGACACGCAATTCTGACAATTCTTGTCGTCACGAAGGCGAAAGAAAAAAAAACGATAAAAATGTCGGAGATACAATTGGAGATTTGCTTTATTTACAACGTGCCACACGAAGCTGTGGTCGACCCACGATTTCTTTTTTCACTGCGAAATTCGAAACTTCGCACTTGCGATTAAAAAAAAAAAGAATTGGAATCTTGATTATGTAGTTAATATATTTACATAAAGGGTTGCGCGATAGTTGTGGCTTAAAGATAATAACGAAGATTGTGTTTTGTTCTTTCTCAAATTTCCAAATCACCTGTATCTATCGTTAGCGAGAGTAAGTAAATTATTTTCTTACACGTAGAGAAGGAGACAGAGGGGGGGGGGGGCGAGAGAGAAGGGGTATGGAGAATAGTTTTTTTTATCGTACGAAAAAAATGCCACGATGAAAGTTCGAGTCGACGATAAAGTTTCAGGCCGATGGATAATGACAAATATATCACATCGAAGATTTAAAAAAAACCAGAGATAGAAAAACCTCGAGAATCCCGGACGATTTGGACAATTTGCATTTGAGCAAAGAAAATAAAAGAATGCCTCGAGTCGACGGCTTTGATTCAGTGGCAACGAAGTGAAACTTCTTGGACCGAAAATTGAGCAACGTCAATCTCGGTCACAAAAATTAACGTTTGGCCCTTGTGACTGGATTGCGTCCGAATCGAAGAATATTCCCGGGAACCTCGTTAAAATTTATTAATACTCGTCTCGACCGAGTTTCGATGAAATTAAATGAATTTCGCTCGCCTCGAAACAAATTCTCGCAGTTTGCGCGAGAAAACATTTTTACCCGGACAGACGTTATTTTATTCGCGCGAATACTCTTTACGGAAATACGAAATTTCCCAATGGGAAAAGTGAGGCAATTTTACCAACTCGAGGCTACACGAGAACGCTGAGAGCAAAGGAAGAAGAAAAAAAAGGTCGTACGTCGCGACAGGGCTGTTTCGTTGTAATACTAGTATGAGCATTATGTTATGCGGATTCCTAAGCCGTAAAAGGATAACTAAAGAAAACCTGCGATATTAGAATAGTAGTAACTACGATGAAAGACGAGGAAAATACCTGCGCTGAAAGAAATATCTCTCCAAAATCGAATCTATCCGAGATTTGTGGAGTCGGAATAGAATTTACGTTGACGTATCGAATTTTTCCACGATCCAATTGTTTCGATGCTATTTCACAGTCGAAGAAAAAACTTGCTTCCCCGTCACTTCGGATGAATCGGTTGCGGAAAATACGACGGGCTGACTGACGCGATCCCGCTTTCGAATGCTAAACTTGTGTGCCAAACTCTTTTCGATCAATCTCCTTTAGACAAGTGCCTCATTCTCGTTAATTGCCCCACAAGACGAGGCATTCGTTCGCTTGAATTGACGCTAAAAGTGTTTGTCGTGTTCGATATTTTTTTTCCCTTCCGCACCCACCCGCATCGTTGACTACCGTCAATCGGAGCGCGAGAATTTCCGAGTTTCGAAAATTTTGAGATTGTTTCGGCTCAAAGTTATCGCTGTGTTTTTTTGTTCTTCAAATTCGATCGTTTACGTCGCTAGCTGCCAATTAAAAAACAAACAGAATACTGATTGTTCACATTCGTACGATTCCACGGGATCATGGTTGAAAATTGCGCAACTGTTTTGTTTCTTGCTATTTTTGTACTCGAATAAGAGCGATCTCGGGGTTCAACGAACGCTTCGATATTACGAAGAAAGTTACTTTTCTTTTGGCAACCGGTCGAAAGCCGGTAGAAAAGAAAACTTCGTTTGGTCGAACGTACTCGTAGGCAATTTTGTACGTTCAGGGGAGACAATTTGCGAAAAACGATACAACAGTGGATCATCTTCAGAGCACTTCCGGATTGACGACTCGGGAGAAAAGTAGCTCGATTCTCGTAACTTTCGAATTACAAACTTTTCCACCCCTCGCGATTGCCCTACTCGTGAATGGTATCGTAATTTCCACGTGTTCTTTGTTTTTCGTCTCTTTTTCTCGTTTCATTCATTTTCCTCTTAAACCCAACAATTTAAAGCTAGAGAGTTATTCAACAAACACTTTAGGTCCGTATTAATATGCGCGATTGAGCGCTCGCACTCTTCGCGTTCGATCCGCACGCGAGTCGCGCGTTCGCGAATATAATCTTTCCTCGTTTTTCTCGTTCCGCTCGTTCTTTCGTTTTCTCTCGTTCTCCCATCTCGTGTAACGTGCGAGTCTTTGCGTATGTTGGAAAAGAAAAACAACAAAAGGACGAAGTTGTGCGAATCCTGGCGAGCACTCGTGAGCTTTTTCGTGTACTGGAGAGTGTATTATAAACTTTAACAAAGTGTCACTTGCGCGTCGTACTCACGACGTACCGAGGATCGTTATGGCTTGAATTTCACGAGAGGTATATTTTTCGATTGTAAACACTTATCACACACCCATTCTGCGTAAACTTCTTGAGTCAGTAATTGAAAGGCCGCTTCCGAGAGTCCCGAGCATCCTCTGCAAGTGTAAATGCAAGACTATTAAAAAAAATACGTGCAAAGTATCCAAGGTTTCGATGGAAATCGATTTTTGTGTAAAAGTTAATGGCGTTCGATAACACTTGAGGGATGCGCAAGGTTTTCAAATTTCAAAAGATCGATTTTTGTTGTTTTTCGACATATTGACGTACGTCGGTTGGAAGCAATGTTGACATTTGTATCGTTGGAACGCAGCGAGAATACTTTTTCTTTTCTTCGTTTTCTTTATTCTTTCCTTTATCATAAGGAAACAGAGAAAGAAAAAAGTGTTCTCGCTGCGTTCCAACGATAGAAATTTCAACATCGCTCCCATCCGTCGTACTTCAATTAATTAGTACTTCAATTAATATATATATATATATATACATATTTCTCCATTTTATTATTTCATCACTTTCATCATTTTGTTAAAAATCTTATCTTGCAAATTTAGACTGCAGACCTGTAACAATCCTGGAAAACGTTCGATTTATTCGTCGTAGCCCGAATTGGCTGATAAAAGTATAGGCAATTGAGAGAAATGTGTTTTCCCAGTCAGTCAACGATGAAAACTTCAAATATTTGAAGAAAAATCGTAAAATTTCGAAAATCGAAAAATCGATTTTTTTTTGTATTTTTTTATAGTTAAACATTTCAAGAATATAATCCCAAAATTTCAAGTCAATCAGAGCAAAACTCTCGAAGTCATCGACTATTTAGTCCCGCTCCTCTAACACTGTAGCTCGCGTTTCAAACTGTAGCTAACGCTACAAACGCGTTTTTCTCGAAACCACTTTTTCAAAGTTCGTGTTCACTGCCATTCGAAAACTACATGACCGATTTATTTCAAACTTGGTACACACTTTCTACATATAAAATGCCTCCCCCCAACGGTTAGTTTGAGATTTTTTTTACATTGAGGGGGTTTTCCACCCCCAAAATGGCGGAATTTTTCGTGAAAAATTCCGCTTTTCATTTTACATTACCACCAAAAATTTAGAAATGAAAAAAAAAAATTATCAAAGACCGTTGGGGGGAGGATTTGATGATACTTTGACTAAATTTTGATGGTACTTGATTTCAGATATTTTCTAGCTGAGATACAGTGAACACCGCAAATCGTGTTTTTCCAAAGGCGTTCTTGGAAAAGCTTTGTCACCGGCTTGTTTGTGGATATTTTCGCGTACAAATTTCACGGAATGTTCTTGAAATGACACTTAACAATGTACAAAAGCTTTCAATAAATTTACTCTATCCATATAGATGAAAAAAATTCGCAAAAAAGTGTTTTTTTTTCACGCTGAAACCCCTAGACTTCCCTTTAAGGGGTTACCCCCACTTGCGATTTTGAAAAAATCGATTTTTTTTATTGCATTTTTTTGAAGTATAAGTATCTGAGAATATGTCCTGAAAATGTCAAGTCGATCCGAACAAAATTGACTGAGATATGAGCGTTGAAAGAGAAGAATCCGTTCTTCGTGTAAACTGAAATTGAAACCTTAAACGCGGTTTTTCTCAAAATGGCATTTCTGAAGTCGGTGACCAAGATTACTCGAACACCAATGAACCTATCTTCTTGAAATTTGGCAGGCTTATTTAATACATAAAAATGTAGTCTTTAGTCGTTCGATTTTTTTTTCGAATAAATGGCCGTTTTATAGCCAAAAAACGGCCGTTTTTTTCGTTAAAATCGAACCATTAACTTTGACTGTCCGCCATTTTGTGAAAAATGAATATTTTTTAAAATCCTTCGATTAAAGGCTAGTTTATACTTATATTTGACTAAATCCATCCGCATTTTTTTTTTCAGATGATCCACTTCGCCGCAATGTTGGTCACCGCAAACCGTGTATATAAAAACATTATTTCATTGACGGCCATTTGCCACTAAACAATGTAATATTTTTCAATAAAAAAATTACTGAAAGTTCTTCAAGATGTGTTCTTTAGGATGGTATATTGATCGATTAAAAAAGTTTTGTAGTTTTCTTTAAAAAAATTCATGAAAAAGGCCTTTTGTTGCGCTACAGGTGGGGGTAACGCGTTAAGGCAGGTACCGAATTTATCTCGCAATGTAGGTGGAAACTCATGTTCAAACTTCCAACGCGTTTATCTCGAAACCTCATTTTCGGACCGGGTGGTTACCTTAATGATTACTTATCCTGTCGTTGATTAGCTTTTTATTTAAAAAAAAAACTTTTTCTTCCGAACATTGCCATTTTGTTATTGATAATTGTCTTTATTTCCATATTTCACGCAGTTCAGGGATAGAAATTATTTTTAGAACAGTTTTTCGTTATAACCCCCTTTTTGATGAGGTACTGGACACTCGGCCGTGAATTTTGATCAGCGACTGACTCGACATACATTTACTATACTGTAAAGGGAATAAAGTTTCCAAGGCAAAATATAAATAAACAAATACTGATATCAGCAAAAAATGTAATTTTGTACTTCGCTTGCAAACTAGTTTTTCGCCTGGCGAGCAAAGTCGGGCCCTCATCATGGAAGGATTATTACTTTCGAGTCGACGATTGGGCAATACTGACCGATGGAACCAAAAATTGCAGCCGGATTCACACAGGATACCCTGATCGTTGTCGTGCACCTCTTTGTGACAAATTCCACAGGGATAGATCGGCGGTGCGTTGGGGTTTTGCGAATTGAATACCATCGGCTGATTGGGCGGATAAATCTGAAATAAGACCAAGCAAATAAATCAACGCATCCCCAACGTTGAATATTCCATCCCGAAAAGAAGTAGGATGGATTTACCGATTGATAGTAACGATTGCACGGCTTAACATACGGCTGAAAATGTGGCGCTTAACAGGGTTGTCACGCATTACTGACTCAGAAATTCCGACTTTTCTAGGTTTTGCAAAAATGCCAGGTTTTGCAGACTAGCCAGATTAGGGCCAAATAAAGGACACTTTCTTTTCATCAAACATATATTTTTTGCGTTAGAGAGATCTTTGTAAACGTTACAAACCACACGGAAAAATTATATACGCAAAAATAGCAATGACTGATTTTTGTGACAAAAAAAAACAACATTTTTCACCGACTTGAAGAAACAAAGGAAATTCTCAACTCGACCCTTCTATTGAAGAATCATGTTGAACTGAATAACATAATTTTTTGAGACCAAATACATGGAAATTTGATAAAATTGATATTTATTGTTTTTTAACTGAAATTCGAAACATAATTTAAACATGATAAAGTAAAAAAAAATACATTAAAAGCAAATACAGAACCTGTTCTTCATTATCAACAAAAGTTTGTATGCCGGTGAAAATAAACAAAAAATAAATATAAATACTTATCTATAATGATGATGATGTGATTGTGTATCGACAGATCGAATGCAAATGTATTTTTGTAGCTCTACTTTTAATTTACTTTTATTTACAAATGTAGCTTTACAGTAAATCAGTCTTCAGTTTTTTAAATTCTCAATGTTTGGCACTGGCATTACTTTATTTTGGGTACAAAGAAGAATAATATATATATTAAATATATACAAAAACATTTATTTTTATACCGTTCAGTTTTTTCGTCAAGTCGATTTCACTTTTCGTATCTCTTTCGAAAAGTAAATGGTGAGAAAATTGCCTGAATATTCCGGGAGGAAATAAAGTCGGGGTCTTCTCACTTTAGACGCTAAAAAGGCCATTTTCGTGCATTTTTTGATAAGTTTATATTCCATATGTCGATATAAAAGTTGTTACACTTAATAAATACACTTTCGAAATACATGAAACAACGTTTTTAGTGTATTTGCGTAACCCAAACAAACATTAAAAGCGTTTTTCTCGAAACAACATTTTTCAACGGCTTGTTGCTAAAATCTTCGAAACTACTGAACCGATCCTTATGCAATTTCAACCACATATTCTTTACAACTATAGCTATAGCGCATATCAAGGATTTTTTTAATCTTCATATTTACTTTTTTTTGCCAAAAACGGTGACAAAAGCAGGTTTTTTTGTTTCTACGAAAAATATCTGCCATTTTGTTATTTTTGCATGTATCAAAAATCGTACGATATGCGCTACAATCATGGACATACTGAGTCTAAAATCGTTTGATTTTTTTGTTTCGGATGATCCATCTCCGAGATTCAACAACGGCGCAAACCTACAAATTTTTTAACTACCATTTTCATTTACAAATAGTGACGTGAATAAATATTTGTTTTCAATGTATTTCGAAAGTGTATTCATTAAGTGTAACAATATTTATATCAATATCTATAATGTAAACTGATAAAAAAAATTCATGAACAGAGCCTTTTTCAGCGTCTAAAGCGAGAGGACCCCTTAAGTTTCGAAAGCTTGCAATTATTTGTAAATATTCCGAATACTACCTGAAAATAGGGTCGGGTTTGAAAAAATATATTTTTCTCGTTTTTATCCCGATGGAAAAAAGGTGTCGTCTCAGCGACAAAAATCGAGAAAGTTTAACCTTCGAAGTATATTTCTCAAGGGCTTATATACCGTTGCAAAAAAATCGTTTTTTTTCCTTGAATAATGTATAAAAATCCCAATAATTATAGGTTGTTATGGATATACATTCCGAAAATGATACGGTCCGACGAAAAATGGTTTTCAAACTTTAAACGCGTTTTTTTTTCGAAACGGTGTTTTCAAAATCGGGCGGTCTCGTAGCTCCAACATTTTTCAACCAATTGACTTCAAATTACATCTGTAGCTTCATAGATAGATTTTTAACGAAGTACACACGATTTTTGCGATCGATTGATAATTACGATTTCTAGAAACAAATGAAAGTCGTTTTCGTAGTCGAAAATGCGACTTTTTTTGTCACAATGGTGAGAAATTTGCAAAATCCAATATTTCGTAATCATCGTGTGTACTCCGCTAGCAAAACTCATGTAGTGCACGCAAAAAAAAACTTATTTTATAGGTGCTCATGTGCGTCTGGGAGTCCGCCCGTGGAGGACCTAAAAAAAGCGTTCTCTTTCTACCGACCACTGGACCACCATTTCGTATGTTTTGGAAAGTAAAAAAAATCGATTGGGGTACACCAATATGTGAAAGAAATCCTCCGAACGTCATTTTTATTGCTTCATTAGTATTTTCAACAGCAAAAAATGTCCAAAAAGCCTTGTTTTCCAACGATCCATAGGTATACAAGGCCTCAAGGGATTCCCTCGACGAAACCGAATATTTAAGAGTTTACTCGTGTACTGAAAATACATCTTAGTATACTGATAAAGCTTCAAGGCGAGTTACCGAACTTTGAACGAAAAATTACGACTAAAAATCGTCTCATTTATACGGCCCTTTGTGAAGACACACTGGCTACATTTCTTTCCAATAATTATCAGAAAGAAATGTAGCCAGTGTGTCTTCACAAAAGGCCGTATAAATGAAACGATTTTTCGTCGTAATTTTTCGTAATTTATTTATTAATTCGTAATTAATACGTAATTAATAATTCGTATTCGTAATTTATACATAATTAAATTAGTGTACAAATTACGAATAATTAATTCGTAATTTATACACTAAATAACCCAAGTTGCCTAATGTAAACCGCTCACGCGTGTAAAAAAAACTAAAGATTCCGTAACGACAATGAAAGCAGGGGCTCGCCGAATGTTCGAAGAAAATCTCAATGATAAAACAGAAAAATGTGACTAGCAGAAGAATTTGCGCAGCCGCGACTTTTCAGAGGAAATATAAGAATGTGCAAATCTAGTAAATTTCCACGGGATTTTTCATTCCACTTTACCGTTGGATATTATAATTGATTGCTACTTATTTTTGTTAAGGCCTTAGGCCACAGTAACGGGTATAAAATCATGTGCTAATTTAACAATTTTATTCGTATGAAAAAGTCATTCACTCATGAAATCAATTATATATCAATTTAGTATGAATTAGCTATTTGTTTAGCTATTTATTTAGTACTTTCATTCATATTTTCTAATTCTTAATAAAGAGGTAATTCATACTAAATAAATTAGCTATTTATTTAGTATGAATCAGCTATCTATTTAGCCATTAGAAGAAAAAAATGTCGATGTACAAAATGGCAGACTACTCGAAACTTATCGGAACAGCTGTTTTCCAATTGGCTTGACAAATAATTTCAACAATTTTCACTGGATTTACGTCAAATTTAAAAGTTATTTTCCTAATTGCAATTCGTAAATTCAAATACCTACAACTTTTGAATAAAACAATATTTTTTAGATTCCCTACGTACTTCTCTCGGTATTCTAATGTAGATTGACGAGAATTTTTGTTTTTTGTTCTAGGTAAAAAATTGTGGATGCCAAATGTCGCGCAGCGGAGCGCCTTAAAAAAAGATAACAAAAGAAAACATTAGTAGCCAGCCATTTTGTACATCGAAAAAAATATGTATATTTTCTAACAGCTTGATATTCATACTAAATAGATGTGTAATTAATTTTATGAGTGAATCACTTTTTCATACGAAAAAAATGGTTACTTCGCACATAATTTTATACCCGTTATTGTGGCCCAAGGCCTCAAGGTAGTACGAGCGCGCAATCTTGATTTCTATAGATTTTGTTCAAATTTTGACCAGACATTGTTCATATCATTATGCATGTTTGAGTGAAATTTCAGAACAGTCGACTATTTAGATTGGGAGATAATGGGTTTTTAAATTGCAACTTTTAACACTGCAGGGTCTGCATTGAAATGTAGACAGAATAATTTTCCGTAAAAAATATTTGTCCCCTATAATAATAAGCAATATGGCAACACCGCAGATCGGTATTGTTCAATATTTCGAGAAAAAAATAATTATCGTGTTCCTAAAGTTAAACATTTTGTCATAAAAAAATATTTGAATTGTAAATATTAATATTTTATATTGTTTATGATATCTTTATTAACAAATAAACGTGTTGGTTTATTCATAACTAATTGGAAACTTTGTTCGATTAAAAATTACTTCCAAATAAACATTTGTGTTGAAGTATTATTTTAAATATACCGCGCAAACTCACGTCATTGGATACGTGGAACGATGCGCTGTTGCCATATGTTATCTTATTATAGGGGAAAAATATTTTTTTACGGAAAATTAATCTGTCGAAATTCCAATGCAGGCCCTGCAGTGTTAAAAGTTGCAATTTTAAAACCCATTATCTCCCAATCTGAATAGTCGACTGTTCTGAAATTTCACTCAAGCATGCACGATGATATGAACAATGTCTGGTTAAAATTTGAACAAAATCTATAGAAATCAAGATTGCGCGCTCGTACTACCTTAAGCGCGACTGTAATTTACGAATGATTCGGAAGGGCCCTCCTTACGGCCGCCCAAAATACAGCCTCGCGAAAGGAATACCTTGATACAACATGATAAATAGCATTTCCGTATGTGTGTTTGAACAATTGCCGAAACGTTTTTATACGTGTTGCAATGTTAATTCGTGTGAAAAGTAGAGGTTTTCGCGAAGGATTTTCAGCCCCGAGAGTGCCGAGTTATAAGGGTCTGAGTCATACCTTTCCTGCGGAGACGGGCATGGGTTTAGGTCCCATGCCGGGTGGTCCCTGAAACCCGTGTGGCGGTATTGAGCCTCCCATATTCATGGGATGCCCGATGGGTGGACCGCCGCCGCTCATGTTGCTCGACATCGAGCCCATAGGACCGCCCATGTGACCCATTTGATTGTGATGGGGAATGTTCATGTTGGACATATTGTTCATGGGCGGGCCGGCCATGTTCATGTTGCTTATCGCGTTGGGTCCGGAGATGTTCATGTTGGACGTGACCATTGAGCTCATCGTAGTCATCGGGCCGTTGAGTGGACGTCCCATATTGCTAATATTATTGCCCATGTGATTGGGATGGGGCTGGGAGCCGTTATGACTAAGTGGACTATTGACGTTGTTCATGGAGGTTGGGCCGTTCAACGGGCTGTTCGGTGGTATGTGGCTGTTCATGTTGTTCATGCTCATAGGCCCGTTGTTCATGTGATTGTGATTGTTGCCGGGCATATTGTTCATCGGTGAGCCGAGGGGTCCGCCCATCGAGTTGCCCATACCGTGGCCCATGCTGTTCATCGGACTGCCCATCGGGCCGCTGTTCATACTGTTCATCGGGCTGCCCATCGGCGGTCCGCTCATCTGACTGTTGCCCATGTGGCCCATGCTCATGTGATTGTTCATCGTGTTCATCGGGCCCGGTGGTATGTTCGGTCCCATGCTATTCATCGGGCTCATACCGCCGATCGGCGCGTGATTTATCGGCGACATGCCGCCCATGTGATTCATGTGGTTGCCCATAGGCGAATTGCCCATTGGACTCATGTTGCCCATGCTGTGGGGCATCATCGGGCTCATGCCGCCGATCGAGGTCAGCGGGCTCATTCCCCTCATTGGCGGACCGCCCATGTGATGCGAATGATGCGGATGCATGTGCGGCGATCCACCGTGCATCATCGTGCTCTGCGTCGTTTGCGGCGGTGTGTCGTCGAACGGGTTGCTCGCTACTATCGTGTCCCCGTAACCCGACAACGGCGGGGGCAGTAAATCCTGCGAAATACAAGAAACGAGCATGCCCTTCATTCAATACACGTTCTGTCATTTTTTTTTTTGTATCGAAGCTTTTAGGACAATTTCAACGATTATACGCATCCTCGGATTGTTAAATACTGAGAGGCTGCGGGTATTGTCGATAATGGCTCGAAACTTTGATGACCTTCACAGCGACACATGTTGCGGATTGTGCTGGACATTTTTTGTGGAAGCATGGAGCACGCGGAAGCTGCTCCGTGAAGAGATATTCACGAAAGAAGATTAGTTAAGGGATCTTCTCAAGGTAGACACTAGAAAAGGCTATTTTCGTGAAATTTTTTGATAGGTTTATATATATGTATAAACCTATCAAAAAATTTCACGAATATATATATATATATATATATATGAGGCATTCCACGCCATTTCGCTCGGCCGTGACCCTGACCATTTTGAATTTTTTTTATTTAAAAAACATAAAATAGTCTGTTATGCAGGGGGTATTTTCACAAATATTTAAATTTTTATCGCATGTATTTCAGAAGTTACAATTTTTCGAAAAAACTGGAGTTCAAAAAGTTCGGAAACGTTCTAACGCCGATATCGCTTAATTTAATCGATATATCGAAAAATGTCTACAGATCGATTTTTTTCATATTAGTTTATACTTTCATAAAAAAAAGGAAAAAAAAATTTAAGTCATCGTTGTCAACATTTTTTCAGCGTGTAAAGTGAAAACTATATTTTTCAAAGATGATTACCATTATTTTTTGTTTTAAAAAATTCTGTAATAATATATCATGAATTATATGAATTTTAACGCTAGTCCCATTGTGGGCCCATTTTTCCTTGTATTTTTTTTTAATCAATTGAATTGTTTCACGAAAATTTCGAATGTTTCGTATGAATTACGAACCATTTTTATTGCTAATAGTCCTCGTAACTAATAATGATTGTAATTATTTACAATTAGTAATTGTAGTGATAATTTTAGAATTAGTAGCCCGATCTGACATGATGAAGAATTAATTTTCGCTTGCCAAGTGTGGCCGTGATTTTGCTTAGAAATGGTAAAACAACATTTAAAATAAACATTGCGAATACGATAAATATGATTAATACGAAACACTCGAAATTTTCGTGAAAAAAATTTAATTTATTAAAAAAAAAAAACAAGGAAAAATTGGCCCACAATGGGACTAACGTTAAAATTCATATAATTCATCATATTATTTTAGAGAATTTATTGAAGAAAAAAAAACAATAGCACCGATCTTTAAAAAAAATAGTTTTCACTTTACACGCTGAAAAATGTTGACAACGATGATGTAACAGTTTTTTCCTTTTTTTTATGAAAGTGTGAATTAATGTGAAAAAAATCGATCTATTGACATTTTTCGATATATCGATATATCGATTTATTTAAATACTCCTTGCACAGCATATTTTATTTTAAAAGATCAAAAAAATGTTTAATGGCCAGGGTCACGGCCGAGCGAAATGGCGTGGAATGCCTCGTATATATATTGATGTAAAATTGTTACATTTAAAAAATACACTTTCGAAATACATAAAAATTTTTTTTTATGTATTTATGCATTCCAAACGAACTTTAAACGCGATTTTCACGAAACAACGTTTCTCGACGACTTGTTGATAAAATCATCGAAACTACTGAACCGATTGTTATGAAATTTTAGCCACATTCTTCACAACTATAGCCATAGCGCATATCAAGGATTTTAAAAATGTTTATATTTATCGTTTTTTTTTGCCGAAAACGGTGAAAAACACGTTTTTTTTGTCTTTTCAAAAAAAGTCCGCCACTTTGTTATTTTTGCATACATAAAAAATCGAATAATATGCGCTATAGCCATTAACATACTAAAGCTAAAACCGTTTGAATTTTTCGTTTCGGATGATCCACCTCCGAGATTTCATCAACAGCGCAGACCTACAATTTTTCATGGGGCTGAAGTTTGCATCGTTGGAATGCAGCCAAAGTGATTTTATTACGATTACCCAAATTTCTTTGAGCAGATTCGCGATACAAAAATGACGCAAACATTTTCCAGGATTCTTATTTAGCGACCCACAACGGATTTGCAAAATATTATTTTGAATAATGACGGAAATAAGAAATGGAAAAGAATTTCGGTTGCGTCCCAACGATACAAACTTCAAAACCATCATTTTTTTAAAACATTTTTTCTAACTTCCATTTTCGTCTATAGTGACTTAAATAAATAGTTTAAAAAAAATGTATTTCGAAAGTGTATTTATTAAGTGTAACAACTTTTATATCAATATCTATTATATAAACCTATCAAAAAAATTCACGAAAATAGCCGTTTTTAGCGTCTAAAGTGAGAAGACCCCTTAAACGCGCTTTTCTTGAAGCTGTCTCTATAGTCGGTGGACATGATATCTTGAGAACCACTAGATGGATTGTTTCCAAATTTACTGGAGATACGATGAGAAACACTTAAAGGTCGTTGACGATCTCACTTTAAAAAAAATCAATTTGCATTCTTCAATAGTTACGTAAAAATGACGACTTTATTTCATAGATTTTATATGCTCGAGGTTGAATTCGTCGCCACGGTGCTGGAAAAGAATATTCAAAAAATCGACGATCGTCAACGCGCCGGGTTTATTGTTAACTTGAATAACCTCTTTGGTTTTTAGATTTCAGCTGGCCCGCTTGAGCTGGAGTGTCCACCGCCAAATATCGCGAAAAAATGTCATCATCTGCCGGCGGCCATGTTTTTCTGTATTTTATGATGATTTACTCAAAGGCTCTCCATATATGCAACTTCGTGTTTAAAAAAATGCGTTTATTTTTTACCAATCGTTTCTCGGAATAAAAATTCGGAATTTGGCTTTTTTTCTGGCCTCTAGGTAGATGTCGCCCCTTAAGATTGGAGTATCGTATTACAGGGAACGTTAGACGATATCCTGGAACAGGATTTGTTTGTATTCATATCTTCGTGAACCGTACTTTGTTTACATTCGGATGAAGAACGACACAAACCCATTGTGGAATTGTTTGGGTTGGTCGTTACCAATGTTGGTTCCTAGCTGAGAAACCTTTCTACCTGTACGCATGGCGTACGATTACTCATCCAACGATTCGTCTCTGGGCTCCACACGCGTTTTCTAAGACGTTCAGCACAACGACCTCCGCAACATATGTCAAGGTCAAGGGTTCTGAAGACAAGTTTTCAAATTACCAAGGGCGCAGCCAGCAAACGAACCTCTACGAAATATTGTGCAGGCTAAACAGGCTCTTTCGCAATCATTGCAAATAGTTTTTTCTCGTTTCCCGCAATCGCTTTTAACTCTACGTGGCTCTTTTTCCATCAAGCTCATTTGCCCCCAGAACAATTAACTACATCTAGTTTACGCACGTTGAGTCTTGTTTTCTTATCTGTACTTCGTTTTTTTTTTTAATTAAGTTGAAGTTCGCATCCTTAGCAATGAAATTAATTTGTCTGATTTTCATTTGCGTATTTTTATTGCCGTTGAAAATCTCTCTTGTAGATTTACTTCTTGGATCTCTAATGGAGATTGTAAAGAACCGTTTGAACATTGTTAGTGGCCTAAAGCTGACGAAAAGATTTGAGGCAATACGGACAAACAATTTTCATTGCTCTCCAGCGATGCAAACTTCGTCGCCTTTTTTCGGTATCCCTCTCCGCTTACCTGTACAGTAGGGGGCTGCGGCGGAGCTGTTTGAGCGACATTGGCGTTTGTACGTCTTTTCTTCTTGGGATTTGCGCCGGCAGGCGGCGGCGGCGGAGGATGGGGATGGGCGTTGGATTCTTGATGAGGCGCGTTGGGTCCCATACCTACACCCATACCCATACCCCCTAGCGGCATCCTTGCGAAGGGTGGCATGCCTGCTATATTGTGGCTCATCTCCTTCGTTCTTTTCCCTTATTTTATCATGCCGGGCCGTGTGACAACTGGGACATCCGATGGCGACTCGATACTTCGACCCCACTGTCAGAGAAAATCGTGATTGAAATATATTATTTTGCACAGTAGCGACATCGACAAAATCAAGTTATCAGATTTCTAAGCGCGAAAAACCTTGCGTTCGAAAGGTAAGTAAACACACAGTTTTCTATGCACTTTGCAATGTTTAGTGTACGCGATACGGACACCGCTAATAACGACAAAACGTGTAGTAATAACAAAAAAAAACTCTCCCCTTAGATTCCTATCATTGGCTATCTATACTGATACGAGTATTAAATTAAGTGTCGGGAAAGCGTTTTTTCAGCATGGTGAAAGTACATAGCTGGGACAATATCCTTTAATTCTAGAAGTTTTGTCCGTACGTCTGCCGGTTTGACCAAAGTTGGCTCAACGCATGAAGCGTTTTCCCTAAACCCTTGCTGTGTGAGGGAAACCTCCGAGAAAGTCGTCACTGTGTTTCTCTTGAATATCGTCAAGGAGAACGAGATAAAACGCGCATAGTGTTGCTGCTCAAAGCAGAGTGACTCCTCATTGGCATTTGGAAAGCTTTTCGATTAATATTCCACGCGACACGGATTCGTTAGCCCCAAACAACGTGTACCTTCACTTCTGTTTCTCAGTGATTCGATTTGACTGTGATGTGATTTCTGATAATCGATTATGCATCCAACTGTACGGAAAACGGCTTTCTAAGATATACGAAAGCACGTTTAGTGCGCAACCCACGGAACTATGCATCCCCAGAATCCTTCGCAGTATCCCAACAGTGAGAAACAAAATCCTCCGCTCTGTGTTTGACGGCGGAAGAGGAAAACCTCTGTACCAGGCAAAAACAAACCACGTGCGATTGCCGCACCCACAGATGTATTTTTCTGATTCCATGTGACAAATCCCACCCTCAACGGTGTGAAGTATGTTCAGTTCGGCAAAAACTTGCGACCAAATGGCCTCTTCATCCACTCTACTCCCTAAGTAGCGAAAAACCATTCTCCACAGCTTTGAAGATAGCGCGAGGTCGTTCTCCCACGACATTGAAGTTCACATCGTAACGCAACGAAAATAACTTCTTTTTAAGCGGCACACTTTCCCTCTGGATGATCAAGACTAATAATCCTTTGCAAGCTTTTATGTATCCTTGCTAAGGTTTTTGATGATGATAAAAGTGAAGTACTCTCGAGTACAAACTCGAGCACCATTGTCAAGCGGCCTCTCTCGCATTCGTCACGATACGGTTTCTAGATCCTGTGGCTTCTGCGAGACGGCCAGTGGCATCGGCTCCCTCGAACGAGCGTTAAGCGATCGTCCTCCGACGGTTCGTCGCGATTATGTAAACACGATCCTCCGCCGCAGAGCATACTTGGAACATCGGGGAACTTTTACCTCGCGCTCGCTGAAACGAGGAGAGATATCATTCGCACAATTCGTCGTTAACATTGTGCGACTTGCGGAGCAGAGGAAGAACAACGACACGACGAACAATTTTGACACTTGGGCTTGCACCGCCTAATTTCCGAACTGACAGGCGCTCAGGCGTCACGGACACGATCGCATGATGCAAAAGCGGAATGAGGCTTGCGTGGAAATGTAAAAATGTGTATATTTACGAGTACAAACGTGGTGCGAAATTACGCTGAAAGACGAACGCGCACGAGCGAACATCCACGGAAAGCCATATGCGCGTGGGAGGACTGTGTGGACATATACATGGACGCAAAAGTATTTATATACCGCACTGTACACGCGAGAACGGATCAAGATTTCGATATATTTTTTTTTTCTCCGTCTCTCGGCAGGCAACGAGCTAAACCGCGATAGTGAAACTCGATGGAAATGGCGTCCTCTCTAGTTATAAAAGCGCATACGAGCTCTTGGTATATATCTTCGAAAAGAAGGAAGAAACAGAAGGGAAAAAAAAGAAAGTCAAGCTTTACCGATGCCAGTTTTCCACCTAACCAACCTAACCTACCAATTTTTTTATAGACGGATTCGTACCGAGTTGTATTTTCGTACGCGCGACGCAATGAGAGAGAGAGCGCGTCTCGGTTATGTCGCGCTTTTTAGCCCTGCGTCAAAGAAAATGAGAGAAAAAAACGTTCAACGATTTTCATGTTTGGCGCAGATATTTTACCAGAACATTATAAGTCCGATGATTTCGTGCACATAGTTCTGCTCTATCTCTCTCTCCTCGTTTTCTTTCTCTCTCACTCTCTCTGTCTCGCTCTATCCCGGTTCGTGAGGACAAAACACACGGGGCCAGAGGAGGGAATCGTGAGGAAGCGCGCCTCTACACCGACGAGATACTCGCGTTTTTTTTCTCCTCCTTTCCAGCCAACTTGTAACCATAGAACGTTCCGAGTTCTCTTTTTTCTTTATATTTCTTCAATTTCTTTTTCGCATTATTTTTTTTTCGTCCCTTATCGCAACTACAATCACATGCTCCCACACGAGATTTCACAACACCCACTTGGCGCGATTTGGCAAATAGGCGACGTTTTCTTTCGTTTATTTATCACGTAAGACACGCGTATCGCGTTTTATAATGTTTCGTACGTTGTTTTATTCTTCTTCTCGTTTTATGGTTAAAATGCACACGCAAGCCCTTCGGGTCGCGCGATGGCCATTGTCGACACTCTCTCACCCAACAGCCAGCAGCAGCCTTCTCACCACTACCAACAATACAGGAGCTGTTTTGACTCAGGTCCTTCCTTTGTGTGTGCGGCGTGCGCCTCGTGTCTCGTACTTTTCCTCACAGATGGCGCCGCGAGCCCGCATTCCTCCGAGGACTCACGCGAGACCCGCGAGACACACCGCAGCGCGCCACTTACAATTATCTCATCTCACGTTTTTAGTGGGGCTCGCAGGAGTCTAGCCAGCTTCTATCACGATATTTTGTGTATAGGGCGTATATGGTTTGTTATTTGCGTTAAGGAGGTTTCTCGACTATCGCGAAATAGTAAAAAATTGCCGAAATTTATTGAGGATATTTGCGAACAGGTGTTACGACTCCGTGTAAAATTTCAAGTACTTCATCTGCGTGATTGTTGAGAAATTAGTAATTGAAGTTAGGCTTTTATACACGGGCGACATAGCAAAACTGGCTTCATGAAAACTCTAATACGACTATCGCAACATAATAAAAATAGTAAGAATTAAATTGGAAATAGACGAAAAAAATTCTTGAGATTTTTATGAATAAATTCAACGAAGAGTACAGCGTTTTATCTGTCTTGTTATGGAGATTTGGTGAAATGAAACAGGATATGTCAACTGATTAGCGTAAAACGATAAAGCGCCCTACCGCACGTGGCAACGCTGCTGTCAAGTCGGCCATTTTTAATCGGCGCCAAAATTAAAAGCGCACAAACTATTGCTTCCTTGCTATAAATTTCTTACCGCAGTTTCGTAAAGGGCATTTAAATATTTTGTATTATTCTTTGCAGATGCTGTAGTGCATGTGTTTCGACATAACCTTCAAATCAATTACGCGTCGTCCCTCGACTGCGCATTCATTTTCCGGCTCAACTACTTTTTTCCGCCGTTTTCCAGGTTGTACTTGCTCCAAGCGCCAATTGTACTGTTTTTGGTTTGCATTTTCCCCTCCATCTTTTCATTTTCGCCGAACAAAAAACGAAATTCGCGAAGGACGTTTGACAACTACGCGCTCACGATGTGGCGTTCGTATCTGTGCTCATTGTCAGTGATACCAGTTACTGAGAACTACATTGCGCCTTTGCCACATTTCAACTTGGTTGATAACTTATTCGCGATATAAATAAACAAATATGATTAATAACATTCCTAAACAGTCTATTATATGCATTCCACATATATATCAGCTGAAATTGATTTATTTTGCCTAACCGGAAATTTGATCATTCGGGGTTGGCAGCCGTTACAGGCGCCCGTATTAAAGCATTTGCGTTCCCCTCTTGCCGCATGCCCCGCAAAGACTCGGAGCAGCCACCTTAAGTAACTACATCTACCTAGAGGCTCGAAGAAAATCGCCAAATACCGAATTTTTTACCGGTAAACGCTTGATGAAAAAAAACCGCATTTTGTCAAACACAAAGGTACATTTATTCGAGTCTTAAAAAAAATCACCAAAAATTGCGGGGTTTTTCAAACGGGTTTTTCAAGTTAACAATAAATACGAGTTGTTGACGATCGTCGATTTTTTAAATAATTTTTTCAAACAACGTGGCGACACATCGAAACTCGAATATACCAAATCTATGAAAAAAAATCGTCATTTGTACGTAACTATAGAAAAAGGAAGAACGCTTTTAAAAAAAAGTGAGATATTCAACGACTTTCGAATGTTTCTCATCGCCTGTCCTGTGAATTTGGACACAATGCATCAAGTGTTTCTCGAGATATCATGTCCACCAACTTTGAAAACTCTGTTTCGAGAAAAACGCGTTTGAAGTTTGAAGTATGGTACTGGTCTCGCTAGGCGAACTGTTAGAAGCGGTAGCTCATTTAATTTTAGGAAAGTTTCAATGGCATTTTCAGGAAATATAGCTCAAAGGTAATACTAGCGAATAAAAATATTTTTGGAAATTGCAATTTTTTGACCCATCTATATAGATGTACCTTTTACAAAACGATAAAAGTTGTCGGAAAGCTGGGACGCGTTTTTCGTGAAATACTATTCAATGGGTTATGCCTAGTTGTAACAGTCGAAAACAGCTGATTTCTTATTACAAAATCATAATGACAATTTCTATAAAATTTCGAAAAAAAGGTAGGCATTTGCAAAAGTACTACTTGAAGAACACTGTAATTTGTATAAAATGTTTAGGTTAGGTTTAGGCTACGTTTTAGGCTACGTTCTCGACAGTGAAAAATACAGGTTTCGAGCGTTGTTTCAGTTGATCTCATGGAAATGTGACGGGGAAATTGGTATTTAGACCTTTTGACCTAAACTAGTAAAATCGTACCAAGGAAGCTCAAAATATTATCGTCAGTTCAGAAAATCTAGTGTGTCAGTTTTCCCACTGGTGGCGACTCCGGATGGCGAACGCCAGGGAGACTAGAGAGAAGGAGTGGACACAGCATAGGCCCAAACGTAGTTCCAGCGTCTTAAAAAATCCGACTCGCAATAGTTCCAGATCGTGCCACTAGCAGCTCTCCTGACGATAACGTCTCAAATAATTATAATAGTCCAAACTTAACGCATGCGCACAAATAATAAAAGAATTTGATTTCGATGTGTCTTTGTGCTCCGCTTTGAGGCTCATTTTTAATATTATTGTGTTTTGTAATATTGAAAAAATCTTCACGAAATTGTTTTCTTCAAAGCCCAAGGTAGAATTATTTTCAATATTGCTCCCAATAAATCGTCATTAGGGTTAGCCTTCAGTTTCTTTTTTCATGCATGTAGTTCAGTTAATGAGAAATATAACCTTTACGCTTCATTCTCCCTGGAGTAACAAGCAGAAAATGGAGCATAATTTATAAGTTATTTGTCTTGCAAATATAACTGCAATTTTTTGACAAGTTCCTTTTTTGCTCCAGTGCAATTACATTTACAAGCCACATAAAGAGTAATATTGTTTGCATAGGGCAATTTTTTTCAAACCTTCGTTCGTATCGGTGAAAAAAATAAATCAACTGAATACCCTTTTCTGAAACATATTTCCAATCCATGACAGTCAAGGCTACATTTGTGTTCTGTTTTTATTTTCTTAATTGGTTTATTTAGTTGGTTCACGTCTTAATTTCATTAATTATTAGTTGCCATTATGAGTTTGCAACAATGAGAGACAGCGAAATAGGGAAGGTAGACGCAACAGTTAGGTCCCCCACCACGAATGTGCTGTCAACAGCAACCGAGAGCACGCCAAGAGCACCAGACTAGTAGGCGAGCTAATCGATCGGACACATACGATCGCAGCGCCTCCTTATTTGCTGCGTTTTTGCGGACGTTTCGTACGCACTGTGTGTCCACTCCTTACTACTAGTCTCCCTGGCGAACGCGCTCACTTACTAGGTGCGCAACTAAGTTCCCGGGTTTGACACATGGATGGCGCTAGCGACACATGTAGTCGGCATACAGGTCTGAAATTGGGTGTCTTTATAGCTTCAACATCTCTTAAGAATACCCAGTGGTAATGTAAGCAAATATCGCAAAACAACGACCTTTTTTCTAATCTCAAAAATGTCAAAGTTTGTGCCAAATAAACAGCATTTGCGGGAAGCGGGAAGCCACTTCCGAAATTTTGCTTTTGCGGCAGAACAGAAAAAGTTTCCTGCATCGAATTGTTACTAGCGATAAAAAATGGATATATTTCGAGAATCCCAAACGCAGAAAATCGTGGCTTTCACTTGGCGAAGCGTCAACATCGACGGCATGGCCAAATCGCTTCGGAAAAAAGACAACGCTCTGCGTTTGGTGGGACCAGAACGGAATCGTGTACTATGAGCTGCTGAAACCGGGCGAAACTGTCAATGGGCATCGCTACCGACAACAACTAATTAATTTGAAGCACGGATTGCTCGAAAAACGGCCAGAATGGGACACGAGACACGAACGTGTGATATTGCAGCACGACAATGCTCCGTGCCATCGCAGTTCCATCGTCCAGGACACCATGAAAACACTGAAGTGGGATCTGCTACCGCACCCGCCGTATTCGCCAGCCCTGGCCTCCTCAGACTATCACTTGTTCCGGTCGATGGCGCATGGCTTGGGTGGGCTACACTTGGCCAATTACGATGCAGTACCGAATTGGTTGGATAAATGGTTTCAGTCCAAAGACGCGTCTTTTTATCGTCGCCGTATTTATGTATTACCAGGGAGATGGTAAAAATGTGTAAATTGCGAGGGACAATACTTCGAATGAGCCATTTTATGTATTTGTCTGGAAATTTTGGATTTTTTATTGGTCAAAAAAACCCGGAAACTTAGCTGCGCACCTAGTACACGCAGTACACACGGCCCACACAATCATCGCCTATTGGGCCTCGACTCTTTGCTGTGTTCAGTAGCATGTGGGGAAGGTTGAAATAATCCCACACAATCGTAGGAGAAATAACAATAACGATAATATCACTTTATTGCATAATAACTTTTTCTGGCGGGCAGAAGGCTCAGAAACTCAGAAGAATATATACAGGAGAAACGTTGTTCGTCTGGTTCCTCTCGCCGCCGCGTTCGTGGCGGCGGCTGTTAGGAGCTGTGTTGGTGCACTTCCGCATCGGTAACACAGTTACGAATGGTGGAGGGTATCTCCCACGGTCTTATATACAGGTCTTGACACGACGGTGGTGGGGGACGTTCGCTTAGCGCCCCAAAAATTAGTGCGACCTGTGGCCGCAAGCACGGCGCCACAGCTAGGAGTGGTTGGCGGAAACCGCGCACCGCGCGTGCGCATTATTAAATCATACCCGCTTGTACTTGTGCATTGGTATGAGGCACGATCGTCTTTCATTTACAAAATTCCTGTCCCAACGGAAATAACATGGTTTGGGGTATTCATACACTCGGCGTCAACGTTAGGATCATCTACCGGCACATTGTCAGCCTCCATCGGGGATGATCTGTTCGAAGAGCAGTAATTGTTCTCAATAAAAATTGCATCCACGTGGACATTCTCCGTATTGATGTGATAAGACGATTCGGTTCTGCTGCGATTAATATGGTGTGTCTCGTTTTGCACTCTGGAACCGCACACCGCTTTGTCATGGTGACAACCGTAACTAAAACTATGAAAGAAGTATTTTTATATGTTTGGATTAGTTCGATTAATAAAATTTACATACAGTTGTTTACAGTTGAATACGGGAATACAGTTTGTCTCTTTCTGCCCCACTTATCGCAGGCGCCACATAGTGGCTACATTAGGCTCTAAAAACGCGAGGATTAAGGGTACCTTCCCCCACCACTGAAATACGCCTTCGTGTCAAGACCTGTATGTAAGACCGTGGCATCTCACAAGCAGACGGTGGCTGCGCCATCTGGTCGTCGTTTGTAACGGCTCGTAGCCAAAAACTGCGAGTTTTTCAAGACCGTCTTGACCGCATAGAAATTTCGCAACGTGTGGTATATGGCTTTAAAAACGATTTATGCTGCATGGTGATCTATATTGTGTGTTTCAATACCTGGCAATGCTTTTTTTGCTGCAAAATTTCACTGACACGATCCGAATATTTTTACATTAAATTTTATTCATAGATATCCTTGTGACCGTTCCACTATCTTCTTTGAACTTGTACACTTCAAAGCATTTGCTAACCTCACAATGAATTATGTTTGCTTTGTGTTGTCAACGAAGAATTTGTAACAGTCTAGAGGTTGGTTGTGGACGTAAAATATCGAACGGAACTAAGTACTCGTATATAGAAGTAAAGATACATCATTTTTCAAGTATTAAGGGGTTAGGCCACAGTAATAGGCATAAAATCATGTGCGAATTTAACAATGTTTTTTCGTATGAAAAAGTGATTCACTCATAAAATTAATTACACATCTATTTAGTATGAATATCAAGCTATTAGAAAATATTATTTTTTTTCGATGTACAAAATGGTCGACTACTCGAACCTCTCGAAACAGCTTTTTTCCAATTGGCGTGACAAATAACTTCAACAATTTTCACTCGATTCACTTCAAATTTAAAAGTTATGTTCCTAATTGTATTTCGCAGAGAAGTACGTAGGGAATTTCTGATTAATCCAAAACTTTTCATTTTATGAGCGGTTTTGTACGAAATTTTTCACTGAAAATTCTTTTCTTAAGTTCAAATACCTACAACTTTTGTATAAAACAATATTTTTTAAATTCCGTACGTACTTCTCTCGGCATTCTAATGTAGACTGACGAGAATTTTTGTTTTTTGTTCTAGGTCAAAAATTGTGCATGCTAAATGTCACGTCGCGGAGCGCCTAATAAAAAAAGATAACAAAAGAAAATATTACTAGTCGGCCATTTTGTACATCGAAAAAAAAACATATATCTCCTAACAGCTTGATATTCATACTAAATAGATGTGTAATTAATTTTACGCGTGAATCACTTTTTCATACGAAAAAAATTGTTAAATTCGCACGTGATTTTATACCCGTTACTTCGGCCTAACCCCTTGAAAGCATTTGCAAGGTCAACATAACCTCACAAATTTTCGAACAATTTTTTTTCACAGATGGTTAAGTTTTGAAGCAAGAACGAAGCATCAAGCTCTGTATAATTCACTGAAGCAGAACTAGACGATTTTCTTTTGCCCTGAACATTATTCAGCTCTGACGAATCTTTGATTGAAAACTTCAGCTATCTTTCTTGCACTCATATGTCACGTGGTACATCTTCTACTTCGCCTTAACTTGCGTGTGCCCAATTATCGTGTATCATTTATTACCATAAAAAATCTTTCTCCTCGAAGCAACAAAAACGATGGCTTTACTGTGAAGCTGCTGTAGAATTAAGGCGTTACCCCCACTTGTAGCGCAAAAAAAGGCCTTTTTCATGAATTTTTTTAAAGAAAACTACAAAACTTTTTTAATCGATCAATATACCATCTTAAAGAACACATCTTGAAGAACTTTCAGTAATTTTTTTATTGAAAAATATTACATTGTTTAGTGGCAAATGGCCGTCAATGAAATAATGTTTTTATATACACGTTTTGCGGTGACCAACATTGCGGTGAAGTGGATCATCTGAAAAAAAAAAATGCGGCTGGATTTAGTGAAATATAAGTATAAACTAGTCTTTAATCGAAGGATTTTAAAAAATATTCATTTTTCACAAAATGGCGGACAGTCAAAGTTAATGGTTCGATTTTAACGAAAAAAAACGGCCGTTTTTTGGCTATAAATCGGCCATTATTTTCGAAAAAAAAAATCGAACGATTAAAGACTACATTTTTATGTATTAAATAAGCCTGCAAAATTTCAAGAAGATCGGTCCATTAGTGTTCGAGTAATCTTGGTCACCGACTTCAGAAATGCCATTTTGAGAAAAACGCGTTTAAAGTTTCAATTTCAGTTCTTCAATTCACGGATTCTTCTCTTTCAACGCTCATATCTCAGTCAATTTTGTTCGGATCGACTTGAAATTTTCAGGACATATTTTCAGATACTTATACTTCAAAAAAATGCAATAAAAAAAATCGATTTTTTCAAAATTGCAAGTGGGGGTAACCCCTTAATTAATTCTTGCTCATTGCTTTCTTATTATTGACCGAGCGATGCGAGGTCTCACAATCTACTGGAACAAATCGGCGTTCGTATATTTGCACGTTTGTTGGACGATAACTTGCGTACTGTTGATCCGATCTTCATGAATTTTTTTAGGCAAGTAGTTCATGCTGATGCAATTTTTAAGTTCGAATATGAGCGATATCGGCCAAGGGGTTGTAAAAATATAAGGGTTACAAGGTTTCAGTTCTGGGCATTGAGACTGAACGAAGCGAGGTTTCCGCGAACTAAAAATGTAAGAGACAGACACACAGAAAGATATGGTCACTTTCGCTTTTATAATACTAGTGTATTATGGTATAGTATTATAATATGTATAATTTTGTCGGCAAGTAATTCATGCAGCTACAATTGTTGAGTTCGTATAATGAGCCTAATCGGTCAAGGAGTTTATACGGCGACGTTTAGATGTGCTTAAAAATAAAAGCCTTGCAGTCGATAATCGATGAAGAGAGGAGATTGTGCCATCCTGCAAGTGTAATAGTGTGAAGAAAAAAAAACAAAAAATAATTTAAAAAATAACTAAAACAATGAAAACATAATTTACAGAATAAATATAATAATAATAATACGTAATAAAAACATAAGTAATAAAAACGGAACATCGCGAGGCCTCAGTTCAGGGCGAACTACTAGTTTTATTTCACTTACAAAACCCCGCGAGCAAGTAACTTTTCAAAATTAGCCTATAAGTTTAAAAAACATTTCGTTAAAATCCAATTCTTATAAATCTTGTCAAACATTCGTTTGGTAATTTTTTAAAGTCCTACAATTAATTGTATAGACAATATAGAGCTTTGAAGATCCAATCAAACGCAAACAAAAGTGCGCAGGAAACAACTTTCCAAATTATCTTCCAGTTATAGAAAAATCTTTTTATCCAAATTCAATCTTTATCCTGTTGAACTTACCTTTTTTTCAATCTCAACCATCCGAAGTACTGGCAACCGCCAAAGTCGATAGGAACCCCGCCCCCCCCCCACCAATTATTGGAATTTTGATGTAACAATTGGAAATAATTCATGAACAAAGTATTTAGTGAGTGGTTCCGAGTAGAATGATTGCAGACACTATACAATAAATTTTTCCGACAAGATAAATAGTTTATAATTTGCCATGATTTTATCCCATATATTTTCGGCAGAAAAACGTTTTTCTTATCGAAAACGTTCATCCAATTATATTTATATTCCAATCGAATGCTACGATTATAGCTACAGAATTCTATTGAATCGCGTGGTCCGACACCCGACCGATTTTTTCTTGCGGACATTCAAATGTGGTCGTCCTTATTCGCCACCAGAGCGGCGTTTCTCGTGCTCGGGCGCGCGAAATTTGATTGTCCCTTGCCGACAACCTGTGCAGATGCGATGTTTCGCTTATTTGTATGAATATATACAGGGGATATCTTAACTACTAGGATTTCGTTCGTGAGCATGTAAGGTGTCTCTTTCCGAGCGAGAGGCTTTTTTAAAAAATGTCGTGCAACAAAAATTGGCCGCGATATTCACGAGTAAAGTCCGAAAATCCGTTGAGTAAACAATGGTACAGTCGTTTTGGCGGTCAAGTGGCCGCGGGTTCGTATCCAAGTTCGGGTAAGTGAATTTTTCTTCTCGTGTTTTTTGCTGTATATTAATCAGGAATAATTTATTTGCAACTGGATTATACTGTTCTATATTGTTTATTTGTTAAATGAAATAATACGTTTTTTTTCTTGTGATTCATTCTGGGGGTTGGTTTCATTCTATTCCTGTTTGGAATTTTTGTACGCACTAGTTAATTATTTTTTCAAACGAAGCGAAGAAGAACGTTTCGGTGTGCGTTCCGAAATCACTGGGTCATTATTTCTTAAGCATCGGACTTTACTCGTAAATATCTCGGCTAATTTTTGTCGCACGACATTTAAAAAAAAGCGTTTTACTCGGAAAGAGGCACCCTATCTGCTCACGAACGGAAAACTGGTATTTAAGGAGTGAGATGCAGTCAGAGGCGTAAAAAAACGATCATTTTCAATAATTTTTTTTCTATAGTAATTAAGTTTGTTTTACCAAAGTGGTTACACAGACTTTTTATGTTATATTTCAACTTGACTTGTACAAATTTTTAAAGAAAAGTATTGATTATTTATAAAAATATCGCCATCTTTGTCGGACCCCCTTTGGCGTGTAGTGCTTTGCGGTGACCATCATAAAATTTTACTGAATCACCTGAAATAAAAAAACCACAAAAAAAATCATTAGTTTAATAATAAATCTAGTCCTTAATCGAAGCTTTTTTCGAAAATTATCAAAATGGCCGCTTCCGCCAAATAACTTTCGAATTTCGACCAAAAAATCGCTGGTTTATTGTTAAAAAAAATATAAATTTTCAACCAATATGAAAATTCTCCGATTAAGGACTAGTTTTTAATGCTATCAATAAGCACACCAAATTTCATCAAAATCCATCCAGTGGTTTTTGAATTATAGTGGTCACCGACTTGAAAAACATAGTTCCGAGAAAAACGCGTTTAAAGTTTTTCGATGTGGATACGGTATTATATGTTCGTAAAATATTGAGCTCGATGGATGAAGCTAAACTTTTTTTTATCTAGTTTGATCCGCTGAATCCGAATATCACAATTTTTTGGCCGAAAAGTGGAGCATTCAATTGTTTATAGAGAATTGTTAAAACAATTTTTCAAAAAATTAAGGTTTTTCGGGAAGAATTATTTTTTAAAAATATTTTGGGCAATTTTAAAACGAAAGTATTCTTTATAAAATTTTGCTACAGTTCATAGTCTGTGCGTAATAAATTTTTGAAAATTTTGAAACAGATTTTGAATTTTACAGTTGATTCATGCTTCTGATTTTAAAAATACTGACATCGAATCATCAATTCCTGGCCCATATAGGGCTTTCGCCGATGTGGAAGCTTTCAAAGTATTAATTTGTTGTTGTCTTCGAAGCATTCTGCCTCCCCGGGTATTATCGTTAGTAATAGTGGGGGGGGGGGGGGGGGGGTTGAAATCGGTTGCTTGCAGGTGCCGTCCGCTACCTGCCATGGGGACCCGACGCCTCTTCACTAATTGTGGGATATCCCGGAATCTATTCATCGGATTGACTTGAAATTTTGAGGGAATATTTTAGAAACATCATACTTCAAGAAAATGTAAAAAAATTGATTTTTTTGAAAATTCCGACTGCATCTCACCTCTTAAGATACATATACGTATATAAGTAAACCGGCACTGGTGGATGGGCTGTCAGGGTTCGGCGCTGGTGGTTTTTCGAATGAAACTGCATTGTGCATGGCCGACACTCGGAGGGGTGACCACTTAGCCATGCATCAGCTGGCGCATCAATTAGTGAGCGGGAGGCCAATACTTCTGACACCTTGGTGTAGATACTTTAGTTAAGAAGTTTCGGGACAATTGACGATATGTTACCATTCGATTCAAATGTATACAGTAAATTGTTTGTCATATACGGAATGCACCCTTTTAATTTTAAATCGATCGTCTACACCAGGGGTCCCAAAGGTTTTCGGTCTGCAACGCCCTCGTACAATTAGTACACCTTCGCCTTTTTTTAGGTCTTCGCTCACCTGACACCCCTTCTATAGCACATGTGAGGCCGCAGGGGCGCCCCTGATCTCCCCCGCGACGACTAGTTTCGTAATCTCTGGTCTACACTGTTTCTATAGAATTGACAATTGAAGAAACACTTTTCAATATAGGGAAATGCCTACGCTCATCGCGGAATTACAGTTTTTCGCACGCAATAGTGCGGAAAGATGTTTAAAATGTTAGGAAAAACTGTCAAATCATTCAGTACCGTAAAATGGGGTTACGTTAAACAGGTTTTGCAATTTTTTTATAGGTAACTTTTTGAACATCTCAAATTCTAACTTCTTTGCTCCAATAGAACCATGTGTCCTGTGGCTATCAGATCTATAAGAAAGTCGAGCCCCAGCATTCACCACAATTATATATTTCTTTTTATACGTGTCAAAGTAAGCTCGCGTGATGGATTTCTTTGACAAGGCATTCAAGTGCAACTTATGTCAAAGATTGAGGGTTATTTTGACATCATTTTGATTTTAAAGAAACATTTGATGCATTATACATTGGATTAAGGAAGCTTTCCAGTGTGACAGCCCGAAAAATCGCTGTTTTTCGCGATTTTTTTTTTTAAAGAAAAAATAATCTAATCGGTCTGGTTTTTTTTTTTGTATATTAATTGGGTATTGAAGAATACAAAACAATTTTTTAAAGATCGATTTATTTATTAATTAATATCTATAAAAATGATGAAACAATTGTTGCAGAAAATGCACTTGGATGTGGTGTCCACGTTGGGGGTCACAATTTTGATCTGAAACAAAAAACACAAAAAGATTATTGATCGGTATATAATTGGCTTTCGTGCTATGGAGGCTTTTTTTTTTTTTTTTTGCAAAAATGGCGCCGGTTTGAACAAAAAGTATCGATTTTAGCATTTTTTTTGGCAGTTTTTTTTACAAAAAAATAGGAAGATGTCAAAAAAAAGCTTCCATAGCACGATAAACAATGACGTTAAGAATATTGTGTAAAAAATTCAACTCGATAGCTTTAAAACTCTGCCCTCCAAGTTGGACACCGTTTTGAAAAATGCTGTTTCGAGAAAAACGCGTTCAAAGTTTCGCTGTAGCTGTAGCGCTCCGTTGCCTTCTTCCAAGAAATGCTGTACAGTAACCGAAATAATCTGAATTTCGGCATGAAAATTTCAGGGAATATTCGGAAGAGTGTATACTATTCGATAAAGCAAAAAAAAAAAATCGATTTTTTGGAAATTTCACACTGGAAAGCTCCCTTAAATGAAAAACAACGATTTTTTGCAATCAAATTGTCATATTTGTTAAAGAATCATTTTACATAAAAATATCAAGTACTCAGGGTGCTATTATATGCACTTAATCAGTATTATAATTACCATTGAGATTAAAATCAATTTGAGCAACATCAGAATCAACTTTAGCAACATTATTGTAAACTTGAACAATAAACTTAAGCAACAAACTTAAACTTAAACGGTTTAAATGCGCACACTTTTAAACCGTACTTTGGCGCTCCGTTGAGGTGACCCAAAAAAATGACAAAGTTGCCCTTAATGTCAATCTAACCCCGCTTTACGGTACATTGTGACACTGATGACGAAATTGTCATAAGTAACTGAGTGAAAAACTGTCAAATCACTCAGTCCAATATGACAATTTCATTATAACTATTAGGCATCATTATAACATTATAACTATTAGGCACCTGATATTAACAAGTGTTTCTTCAATTGTAAATTTTATAGAAACGGTGTCATTGTTAATATTGAAATGTTTGGCATTTGAATATAGCTTTGAATATTCAAAATAATATTTATTTGAATTTCTGAATTATGAAATCAATAATATTGAAACTTCATTTCAATGAAGTTGAATTAGCGAAATGTGGGTAGGAAGCGATAGGAAAAGGGTTCAAATGGTAAAGCTAAGACGTAAAAACCCGCAAAGGTATACGAACTCAGGAAATATACGTATATAGGTTTTCATATTGAGAGGTATTTTCAAGAGTGTCTCGTAAAGGAAGACTGCAAAAACTAGACGTGTTTGACGTGTGTTCAAAGTTCGTAGACATAACACAACATAAAGGCTAGACACGCGTTGCCATATTGATTCTTATGCAATGCGAACTTATGCAATTGGTAACACGTAATGCGTTACAATTACCAGATGTAGAAGTATGAAACCGGATTTTTTTTGTAACAATTCCACGTCTGTTGTTTGAAAATGATAAAAACCGAATGGAGCCGGCTTTCTGCGTCACATTCAATTGATCCTCGAGTTCTCGTTGATTCTGAGTATCATCTTCATCCACTAAGGCTTGCAATTCGTTGTCTGCGAACTTTTTTATGTTTAACGGGGTCGTCTAGTGTGAAGGATGCTTTTTAAATTATTGTTTGGGGAATTTTTTGTTGACAAACCATTAAAATAAAATAATTTATAAATTGTATATCATTTTTATTAACATTTAAACAAAGTTTGCGAATTTTTTGAAGTCATTATATGGAATATAGTCGGAGATACACCGCCCAACAGGAACACGTATATAAATAAAGGTGCTCCACTGCTGCCATGATTCCGGCCGTTCTGCTTATCGGAAATCAAAAAACCAAACGCAATTTTCATCGTGAGACTCGAGGCTCTACATGGATCTAAAATAAAGTTAGAGTACCAAAGAAATAATTTTTTTTTACGCTTTAGAAAATACAATTCAATTTTTCGTACTTTTTTGGGGTTTATATAGCTGATAAAAAGAATAACGAAGGAATCTTAATTATTTTAGTTCAACTTGTAGTTATATATGTACTAAAGATGCTGTATAAATTTGAGCAGAATCAATCAAATAGGTTTTGAGATATCATGGTAGCAGTTTGAAAAAATCGTGTTTCGATCTCTCCTCATACCTGCTCTGGTTTACGGCTGTAACTTTTCAACGGCTTCAAATTTCGAAAAATCCTTTTACCCACGTCTTCTATACATGTTTTAGATGTGATTTGTGAAAAAAATCGATTTTTTTTATCTGACACACTAGACGACCCCCTTAAGGTTATAGAAAAATATACCGGTGTAGGAACTTGGGTTGTTGTGTCCTGAAAATCTTCGTCAGCTGTTAGAGGTAAATGATGGCGCTGCAGGAGCGGTCTTACGGTCCCTAAACTGATGACTAGCACCATCTATAGGGAAATTCCGGTTTCATACTTCTACACCTGGTACACACGTAATCCGTGAAAATGGCACGCGTGAGTGTGCAATTTTTACGCATTACATTATTACACACATTCGTAGCTTTCCCCATCAATAAGACGCATGTTTACACTCATTGGACTAAACAACACACGTTGATATCAACATACAAGCAAAAATGACACGGGAAAAAGCAACTCAGTCGAAGCGCGTTTATTGCGAGTTATTGATCATATGTTTTAAAAATCACCTTGGTTATAGCATCACGGGAATCTCGTTAGTTGATTTGACATCGATTGATTAACCGATTAATTGAGGACCACATATGGTCTTAACGTTTTGTTTCATTTATAGATCATTTTTGAGTTTGCCACGTGGAGGAACCTGAAATTGAAATCTATTTTCGAAAACCTCGATAGCTGCGTTGAATCTTTAGCGACGTATTTTTGTTTCGAGGCCATCACCGGCAAGCAAAAAGCGGCCGTCATCGTAAAGCTGTATAGGAATCTAGTCTGCGCGAAGATAAGGGAACCAGTGACACCTCTCATACATACTACATAGTAATATTTAATTATTGTTGAGTTCAGTTCAATAAATGCATATATTTTAACGATAAAAAGCTTTTGCTAGTTAATTTATGATTCTCGACGCACCCCGTGTATATACAGTACTGCAACAATAAGTGTGTTGTTTTTACACACTTTGAGTGTGTAAATGGCTATAGGCACTTATTACACGTTTTAACTTGTGTAAGGAAATAACACTTGTAGGTGTGTTGCGTAATCGCATCAATTCGTGTCAAGCTTACACCGTTATTTTTCACGCACGTTAAAATGTGTAAAAAGTGCCTACAACCATTTGCACACCCAAAGTGTGTAAAAACTAGAAATTTGTTTTTGCAGTGAACACTTTCTCCCATTCCAACCGGTCAGTACCTACGTAACACCTTACAGTCTTTGATTATATTATTCCTTCCTGTTATGACAGTGCCAATCAAAGCACGTGTATATTGATCGTTATAATTCATACACGGCAAACAATTTTCCATTTTTCCAACATTTTCTTCCTCCCTGCCGTAAGTACATTTTCTAAAGGACATTTTTCGTCCACGATGGACGTATAGGAATTCCTGTCGTGCTACGTCCGGGTAAATTACTCATTTTCTAATATCGCACATTGTCATTCGTGCAATTTCCCGAGACACAATACCCTGAAGTATATTTGAATAACGAATTTTGCCGCCATCTCGTCTTAATTAACGTTTGCGATAGGTGGTACTCGAAAATTCTCATGAGTTTTCGAAAAGCCAAGTGTGTGCAGAGGAGAGAGAGAGACAGAGAGAGAGAGAGAGAGAGAGAGAGAGAGAGAGAGAGAGAGAGAGAGAGAGAGAGAGAGAGAGAGAGTTTGTTGGGTTTTGGGAGAGAGAGAGGGGGGAGGGAGAGAGAGAAAGTGAAGAGAATTCGGTGCCTGGATATCGGTGTTCTATAGTTATGCACTTTAATTGAAAGCTCGCGAGATTCACTCGCCTAAAGTTATTTAACGCTGCCAACGATAATCAATATGTCTCGTGGTACCAAATTTACCGGTTGATTCACAACTATTAAGGTTCCTCGGCTGAGCGTATAAAGTATGCCTATTCGAGCGAAACACTTTTTTTTTAATGTTGGGTGACAAAAATTGACCGAGATATTCGCCTTTAAAGTCCGACGCCGAGTAAACAATGGCATAGTAGTCGCTCACTCGTGAATTTTTTTCTTCGTGTATTCAATAATTTACGCTAATTATTGGATCATAATATCCATTTGCAAAGCAAGCCACCGTGTTAATTATATTTTATGCACTGAGAAAAAGAAATCGTTGAATGTGCAAAACGCATTTTGTTGTCTCGAAATTTTGTTGTTTTAACAGTTTGCTCAGACATGCTAAATAAGCTACAGTTCACACCACTATACTGTTTTACCACCAACTATACTGTTTTGTTATGCCAATCAAAAATCAAGTTGTACGTAACCCAAGATACATTTTGTTGAACCAACTGAATTTTGGATGGATGAACGAATTTTTTATTTCAGCGTGGGATAAATCTTAGAAAAAAAATGCACTCGTCTGAACGTGGATTGAACCCGCACTCGATGCACTTTCGGCGCGTGAGCAACTACTGCGCCATCGTTCACTACTTCGACGTTGAACGCCCAATATCTCGGTCAATTTTTTTTCCATGACATTTAAAAATGAGCGCTTTGTTCGCAATGACACATCCTATATAGGTCAGGGTGAACAAAACGCTCATCTTTCAAATGTCATGCAAAAAAAATCGCCAATGTATGTATAGTCGCGTATTATATTGTGCACGAAGGAAGCTCCGATGGTTGTGAATTACCTTATATCCACAAATTCTTTTCATTTTGTTCCTTTTGGCGAAACATTTTACACTAACGTATATCAGTTTTTTTTCGATTTTCAACTCTGCACACCACTCGGGCTCTCGCCTAAACCGGACCAATGTTATAGTGGGTGGTTTTATAAAAAAAGAACCAAAAAAATAAAAAATTCAAGTCGTTCGGAAACCAGCTTTAGTGGTCTCACACACTCTAACAGCGAGGGCAGATTTTTTTGTCGAGCCAAATTCCATCCACTCTGTTTGGGTTACACTGGATAATTATTTGCAAAGTGGGCAACCTCGACGAAGGAGGCCGCATATCGTTTGCTAGAGGGAGTGAATGTCGAACATGCTCCACCGAGTACAAGATACGAAGAGTAGTTTCGGTGGTTCCAAAGTCGTGATTTCTCAATGGGCAACAACGACCGCTAAAGACCGCACCAAAAAGGGGGGTGTCATATATTGCGAGCTGCAGAAACGGACGGGAACCATCACTGGGATTCGTTATGGACTGCAACTGACGCGTTTGAAGCGAGCTATGCACGAGAACAGGCCCGAATGGGAGAATCGCCATGGCAAGTTGATTCTGCAGCACATCGTCAGGCCGCATGTTGTTCAACCGGTTAAGGGGGGCGATACCCTTAGGAGAAGAAAAGATTTGCTGATTTTCATGATTTTTTTCTTTAAGAAAGATTTCCTTCCCTTTCTTAAGACTCGGTGTATGTTTTATTACTACTTTTGGCTCTTGTATGGTATTTTTTAAATCAATCTTCAAAAATGACGGAGGTATGGCACGGTCTTCTAAGCTGCAGGTTCAAAAGTGGCGTGACCTATAGCTAAAAAACTAATCGACTGATTCTGATAAATTTTGGTATAAATCTTTCTAACTTTATTGTCTAGAATATGGCCTTATATGTTTAAAAAAATAAAAATTGTGGTATTTTTTATTTCAAAATGTAGCCATTTTTTTCGGACAATTCAATCCTTTTATTTCAAAGTGTATCATTTTGTCGATTTTCTACATTTCTCACTTTTTCTTGGCTCATATTCTGCGTATGAGTATTAATGAAAGAAAAATCTCCGATCGTTTTTTTTTCAAATTAATCTTGCCGACGCTAGGTGCCACGCCGTCTGACAACATCCGCCGAAACTCGTTTAGGAAATCGTGCCATACCTTCGTCATTTTTAAAGATTGATAAAAAATACCATGTAACAGCCAAACGTAATAATAAAACATACTCTAAGTGTCAAAAATCGTGGAAAAATCTTGCCTTAAAAAAAGCATGAAAATCAGCATTTTTTCCTAAAGGTATCTCCTCCCTTAAGGGGCCAGTCCACTTTGGAGCCACGAAAAAACGCTATTTTCGCGATTTTTTTGAGGATTTTATAAAAGATATGAACATAAAATTTGTTGGGCTTGATAAATAAATTCTTGAAATACAGTAAAAAAAAATTAATTCATTTTTATTCATTTTTAAGTACAAAAACTATAGTTTGACGTAATGCCTCAAAAATAAGTGGGCCAGTATAAGTAGCTCCATCACAACTCGGCAACGGCTTGGCTGAAACAAAAAAATCAATGCCCGTTAGATTCAGTATGACACCAGCTAAAAATGACCCTCGGATATGAAGTTTTGTCAAAAAATAAAAAAATGGCAGATGGAAAACGATAAAGTAAAAAAACTCGTTTTTCGCAGTTTTTCGCAAAAAAGAGTAAAAATAAAAATTTTAAAACCATCGAGGGTCATCTTGTTGCGAATCATGTTCACAACGCATTTGAAATTCATACTATGAAAAACTCTTACCTAAACTCAATCGGCAATTCCAGCACCGTACAAAATCCCTTCTGATTGCTCATCATCGTCGATTTCTTCAAGTGAAATTTTCCAATTGAAAATTTGAATTTTTCAAAGTGGCCTGGCCCCTTAAAAAGGACTTGGAAGGAGTGAGCTGGGAAACCCTACACCACCAGCGATATTCCGCAAACATCGCTCGCTCCGATTACCATTTGTTCCGCTCGGTGCAGTCGCGCTTACCGCTCAGCATTTTACCTGGTACGAAGGTACCTTAAGGATGTTGAGTCCCAAATCGCAAATGATGATAAAATTCTGAAAATTTGGTATGTTTTCGTATGAAGTATTTCAGAGGTCGTGTAAAAATTTCACGACAATTAGGAAGCTCGTTATTAAACAATTAACATTCACAAATTAAATGTTGTTTTACGGAAACTGATGTAACTTTGCAATAAGATTTTTTTTACCTCTCAATTTTATAATATCTACAATATACTGAAAGCAATGGAAACAAAACGAATTTTATTGATAAATTATTTTTAATTTCTTTTAAAAATTGTTCGTAACAAAATGTTATTTTTTTAATAACGAGCTTCCTAATCGTCGTGAAATTTTAACACGATCTCTTAAATACTTCATACAAAAACATACCAAATTTTCAGAATTTTCTTATAATTTTTTATTTCAACCCTTAAGGAGGTTGAAGTAATGATGATAGAATTTTGAAAATTTGGTATGTTTTTACATGAAGTATTCAGGAGGTCGTGTAAAAATTTCATGACGATTAAGAAGCTATTTATTGAACAATTAACATCAACATGTTTCATAGGGACTCAAAATCCTTAAATGGCCAGACGACTGGATTGCCTGTAATGGACCCGCATTCTTCGTGTGTGATATTTGCTGACCGGAAGATGGGCCTGTTTTATCTGCTCCGATAGGGAATACCTGCAATTGGCCAGTTGATTTCCTATCGAACCACTTTTTTTCGCTCGAAAATGGGCAGTTCCGCATGCAAGCACCCAGCATATCAAGTTCAAGGAATTGGCGTAGCCAGCAGTTTTTTCTGAGGGGGGCCTAACGGGGGCTGACCTGCCAAAAAGAACTGGTTTTTTTAAAACCTTTTTTCTTTAAATAAAATGTATAATTATAATAGTCGATAATCACGTAACACACATAAAATATGAATCGCGCTTTAGCTCTTGGAATACTTTTCAAAGAATCAACTATTTTTTCAGTATTGTTTAATTCAGTCAGCAATCTCTAAAGTTTATATCAGTAGGTACTCAATTAAGTAAGTCTTAGTTGTTTATTTTTTCTGCTGATTGGCCTAACACTTTTGCAGCTGGAATTTTTGTTTTAACAAAGAGCCTTTGGGAATTTCCCCCGTTGGGGAAGAACGGCCGGCAGCGACGCAGGTATATCGCATTTTTTTCTCAAAACACTATTTTTCAAATCGGTGGACACCATTTATCAAAAACTAATGCACCGATCTTATTAAAATTTTGCACACTTCTTCAAAATACCTTCAACTAGAGATTGAAGGAAGGTTTTTTTTATTTTGCGATTACAACTAATTTTACAAGGCTATACGGAGTGGAAATTGTACCAAAAATTGAACTATTTTGCATACAACTCTGCCAAAATTCAAATTTCATTTTTTTTAATCCTTTGTTCACTGACGAGCTATACTTATCTACTAACAGAAAAAAAAGTTGTTTTTTAATTTCAAATAAAGCTATCATTGAAATGCAATTAATAAACAAATCATTTTGCCGCTGCGATCGCCTGGACCCGCTGCTTGTCGACTTTTGCACTCGAAATAGTTTCCCATTCTACCGATACGTGTGGCAGCAGCATCATTCGTATTCGATATATCCGCATTGATGCTCACAAATGTGTTGGATTCTTGGAGCAAATTTCACAGCGCTTTGACGCAACCAAACCGAAAGTTATCACAATCACGTCGAATTGCTCAAGACCACACAGCCCGCTGTGTCGAAGCGGTGAATTTAAGCTCGAAGTTTCATGCCAAAATAGCTGCGGTAGAGTGATCAGGAACTTTGCAATGCCGAAAAAGTCTTCGGGTACTAAATTATTTCTCGCTCGCGAACTTCCTAATGGGTGCGACCGTACGAGGCTCTCGTGTGCAAGTGTGCGAGAGAAATTTGTGGGCAAACAATGTTCAGCTGATCGTCCAGTGCAGTAACTCGAAATTTCTCGAGTTACCGGAAGGTACGTGCAGTCGTTTGAACACACGAAAATCCAAAGTGGCTGGAATCTGCATGAAGTGAAAAAAAAACGAAGAAGACATGTCAGGGAAAATCTTGCCTCCTTTTCTTTCTCTCTCTCTCGTTTTCTCCCGATCCTCCACGTCTTCCACTCCTCAGGCTTCCGCTTCTTTTCTCCATTTCCGTTTCCTTCCGTTTCACCTTCTCCCGGCTAGAAAAGTCAGACCTCCCGAAACAAATGGATTCAACAAGCAAACACGTCACGACACAATTCGGCAAACATAAAATAGGAATCAGCGGGGGCATCCTTTCCTTCGCCTAACAAATCAGAAGGACCTGCTTCTCGGTCTCTAGCTGGGCTGCTCTCTTACACGCGTGTTCTGAATGACAAACGAGCGATTTGCACAAATTATCCGGGCTAGCTAGACGCGGAGACATCGAAGGGCGAGGTCTCTCGCGAAAGGTCCGTGGTTCGAACAGTCTGCTGGCTACTGTGAGGACCGTCCTCGAAGTCTTCGAAATCCCGCTACACACTACGTGGATGTAATAAATGTAGCGCTTTAAGGGGTTACACCTAGTTGGAACTTTTGAAAAAATCGATTTTTCGTCTTTGACGAATTCTTATAATATAACCATTTCATAATATTCTCTGAAAATTTCAACTCGCTCCTTTGAAAATTGGGGGAGTGATGAGCGTTTATAGGTAGGACCGGCGAATTCTCTATATACCTGAGGCAAAACTTTAAACGCGTTTTTCTCGGTATGACTTTTTCAGGATCGGTGACCAAAATATCTTAAAAACAACTAAACCGATCTGCTCCAAATTAAGGCGTTACCCACACTTGTAGCGCAAAAAAGGCCTTTTTCATGCATTTTTTAAAAGAAAACTACAAAACTTATTTAATCGATCAATATACCATCTTAAAGAACACATCTTGAAGAACTTTCAGTAATTTTTTTATTGAAAAATATTACATTGTTTAGTGGCAAATGGCCGTCGATGAAATAATGTTTTTATATACACGGTTTGCGGTGACCAACATTGCGGCGAAGTGGATCATCTGAAAAAAAAATGCGGATGGATTTAGTCAAATATAAGTATAAACTAGTCTTTAATCGAAGGATTTTAAAAAATATTCATTTTTCACAAAATGGCGGACAGTCAAAGTTAATGGTTCGATTTTATCGAAAAAAACGGCCGTTTTTTGGCTATAAAACCGCCATTTTTTTCGAAAAAAAAATCGAACGATTATAGACTACATTTTTATGTATTAAATAAGCCCGCAAAATTTCAAGAAGATCGGTTCATTAGTGTTCGAGTAATCTTGGTCACCGACTTCAGAAATGCCATTTTGAGAAAAACGCGTTTAAAGTTTCAATTTCAGTTCTTCAATTCACGGATTCTTCTCTTTCAACGCTCATATCTCAGTCAATTTTGTTCGGATCGACTTGAAATTTTCAGGACATATTCTCAGATACTTATACTTCAAAAAAATGCAATAAAAAATCGATTTTTTCAAAATCGCAAGTGGGGGTAACCCCTTAATCAGACATTTTTTGTATATCAAAAGGCAGTAAGGGCTGCAGGATCGAAGGATAGAAGGATGTCTTTTTCAATGCATACTTTTTTTTATATCGAGGAAAATGGAGTGTTTTTCTCACCGAAATTTCAACGATCACTTTCGATCAGCGACCATTTTTGGAAAAATCATTATTTTATTGAATGCTTCGATTAGACTAGATAATACGGTACAAAGACAAAATTCATTTGGTTTTTTACTACACGGAGAAAAATACGGCCTCAAATTCTAACACTGGTTGCCAGAATTCTAATGTTCAGTGCTAGAAAACTTTTTTCATGATAATACCGAGCTACCATACAATTTGCAAGGTGTACACTGCAGTTTTTAATTGAAACTCACACCACATTTTTTAGAAGACCATACCAAATTTCAATAGAATTTGAACTCATTTTTAACATTTGGTTGTTGAAGAATTTTATGGTTCAAATAAGTGATCACCAGTTTAATCTCACGTTTTTTTTAAAGGTACTCCGCATATTTTACGCATTGGTACCGCACGGAGAAAAATACGGCCTCAAATTCTAACACTCGTTGCCAGAATTCTAATATGCAGTGCTAGAAAATATAGCAGTTTACTGCCAGTTCGGAATTCTAAGACTTGTTGATATAGAAGTGTAAAAATGATTCTCACACCGTATAGTAAAAATGATGCGTGCATATTACATTTGAAACTATTCTCGCATAGGCGCGAGTCCTATATATACTGTATAGTAAAAATAATGCGTGCTTTGTAAAATACCAACCTTTATTACACGCTATATTTTCATATGGATTTTACTATACGTATAGCATGAATCTTCGTGTATGGATAGATTTCACTATACGCATAGCATAAATCTTCGGCGTATAGCGAAAAATATTACGAAGTTATTAGTAAAATGTGACTCTTTATACCGTACTTTTTTGTAGAATACTGGAAACTAATTGTTCCAATCATGTGGGCAAAATAGTTTTTGAATACTACAAAAAATCATAATATGCCGAATAAAATGTATTATTTGTATCAGCTTACGTGCCATATAGTAGGTTAAAATTTAAATTTCTTCATTATTACTATACCATAATTACAATTTTTATCTTCCATTCAATACTTTTTGATATTTAATGATATTCTTTTTAGAAGCATAGTATTAATTCTAAACTTCGGTGCAGTAGTGAAATGCACCATAATACAATAAAACCATATGGGCCGTTTCACGTGTGCATCGCGAAAGTCAAGAAATTTCGAAGTGGCCGCAATTGGCAATGGGCCGTTCAAATTTACAAATTACAGGAGCAATTTATGGTTCGAATCAGCGAAACTGGCATGTCCGCGAACTTTGTCGGCGAATTATCGTCATGTCTACGTATCGCGCGCGACCGCGAAAGTTTTCAGCCGGAAGTCGCGGGCTTTAAACGTACAATCTTCATTATTCCTACGCGCGCTAGGCCCTCGGGAATTCCAACGTGCGCTGGTAATAACGGCCGTGACGAACCAAAAAAATGAGCGTTTACCGAGAAGAAGGCGGTAGGTACTTTCTTTCTCGAAAGCCGCGCTCGGATCACGAATCTCACGGATCGCGAGTGTTCATATACAGGGTGTAGGTAGGTCGATGCCAAGTCTTAAGGGGGTGATAGGTCATCTCGTTAGGAAGATATCTTGCCTAGGTTGCCTTAGTACAAACTGTAAGGATTTTTAGTTATCGCGGTAAGTATGATTTTTGGAAAACTTTCCAAAATTAGGCACTATCTCCTTCATAATGTTCAAACAAACAATAATTGGTGACTTTTTAGTTGCCAATTAATTGGTAAGTTTTTACAAGACTTTTACAAAACAATAATTGGTAACTTTTTAGTTAGCAATTATTGTTTGTCTTAGCTTAATGTCTATTCAACCGACAAACACCAATTTAATCATCTGAATTCACACAACTAATTAAATGGGACGTGGTGAATAATTAAAGACTCCAAAAAATAAAAATACCTCTTTTGTTACGCTATTTTTGTTTTAATAGCATCAACATAAAAGGTAAACGAGTAAGTGCATAATTTTGGAAAATTTTCCAAAAATCATACCATGATAACTCGAAATCCTTGGACTCTGGACTAAGGTAACCTAGGTTAGGGATGTTCCTAACGGGTGACCTATTACCCCCTTAAGGCTCTGCATCGACCTTTCTAACACCCTGTATATATGTATATATATACAGGCTGGCCCGTGAAGTTTGTCCAAAGGGATAAATCTAGATGCCTCGTATCGATACCTATCCGAAACGCTCTCATTTATGTTCGATCTTTTTTAATTTTTGAAAGAAAGCAGTACATCGTGTATGTATAGGATGTTCCAAAAGGTCCCAACATTTTTATTTATTTATAAAACGTATTATTTATTTAAAAAGTACGGATATATTTTAAAAACTATAAGGTACAAACATGGAGGTTATGTGTGGAACACATAGTATCCGATAAATGGCCGCCTCATCCCTGTTTGCAAACGTTCACTCTTTTGACGAAATGTTCAATAACATTTTGGCATAATTGCGGACTAATTTCATTAATGGTGCGTCCAATGGCTTCGTCGAGCTCCCGAATGGTCCGTGGATCATTGGCATACACTTTTTCTTGCAGGTAAACACGACAATGAAACTTCGTCTGCAATAACTATGCAATAAACAATGCAGCAAATAACAATTTCTGTGCGTTGCTCGATCTTGTAATTCTCCATGACTGAACCTCAATACTTCCTGATGCCAGTTGTCAAAGATCAGTTCTCTATGTTCGCTACAAAAAAGATAGCGTGCAATTGAAAATGTCAGGTCATTTCGAGACAACCTTTGCCTTCCTCGTGACTTTTTTTACTCGTGCTATCGTTATGGAGTGCACCGATGAGCAATGAATAAATGACCAACTGCTCGCGAACGTAAAGGCCTTAGATTTTTATCAAAAGTATTTTAAATAGATTTAAGAGGATCAGTCACTGATGTTCAGATGATAAACGAAAATACTTAAACTCGTTTGAATTCCTCCCAATTGCTTTTAAAATCTTCTAAGAGGAGAATGCATATGCACAAAAGAGAAATCTTCGCCACAGGACGGTAAGAAACAAAAATGTAATACTTTGTTCTCGGAAACTCGAAAGGATTGTAAAACACTCATTGTCAGTGATTCGTTTCCTTCGTTCCTTCGATATTCCTTTCGGACGTCACTTTTCGGACCATCCTGTACCTATGGGCCGTTTGACGACAAACGGTCCAGAAGCGATGGATCCGTTCACGACTCAAACGTCAGGCTCTTTTCCGGCGTCCTTTTAGCCATGCGGTACTCGTATTTCGAATGGAACGAAAAAATGGACGATATCGTTGCGTAAGCCTTTTTGCTATCGTACGCCTATCTGAAACCCAATGGAGGAGGAGAGGGTTGGGGAGAAGGGGGGATTCGATTGACGCTCTATCGGGAACAAAAATCGCTCGAGCAATGACGATTTGACGTTGAACTGCCGGTATGAGCTACCAATACAAAGCATCAAAGAACCGGATGTGCCTCTCGATAAACGTCCATTGGCCTCGTGCGGTCGAACCCGTTAATGACGCGATCTCGAAACCAACAGTCCTTTCGCTTGCTATACGGATGCTGCTTTCTCCTTTACTCAACACGCGTAAACACATGCCGCGGAATACTCGCCTATCGACGCCTCTCCTCGTTGCTATATACCTCACGAAACTCTCATTTCCTCCTCCATTATATCTCGCGTTGAATTTTCACCCGGGCACTTCCTCGAGTATCTTCGTCAGATAAACTTATCGATTACTGACAATTTCACCAAAACTTCGTTGCCTCGCCTATCTGCCTTTGCAAATGGAAAACTATCGCTTCAACTTTGGCGCACGCGAGCGCGCGGCTGATTGAAATAAATTCGCGCGCTACTAGCCTCAACAGTGTTTGCGATCAAGTTAATTCGGCATTGCAAATCCATTGGTATATCGCGGTGAGAGGCGGACGCGAGCGGATATAACTTGAGTACGTAAAAAAAAGTACTTTTCAATTTCCGAACAAACGCGAACAAGCAAGACAAACAAAACGGCACAACATAATACCAAAATGCATTTAGTCCGTGGAGTGCACGAGATCGAAAATTGATTATTTTCTTTTTCTCGCGGTAATTCTCATTCGCATATATACAGGGTGACAACTATAGGGAGGAACATTTGTTTTCATCGGTCTGGATGGGAGATTTTTCGACTGGAAAGATTTTTTCCAGTCGAAAATTCGACTGGAAAGAGAAGAATCCGTGAATTGAAGAACTGAAATTCAAACTTTAAACGCGTTTTTCTCAAAATGGCATTTCTGAAGTCGGTGACCAAGATTACTCGAACACTAATGAACCGATCTTCTTGAAATTTTGCAGGCTTATTTAATACATAAAAATGTAGTCTTTAATCGTTCGATTTTTTTTTTTCGAAAAAAAAATGGTCGTTTTATAGCCAAAAAACGGCCGTTTTTTTTTCGTCAAAATCGAACCATTAACTTTGACTGTCCGCCATTTTGTGAAAAATGAATATTTTTTAAAATCCTTCGATTAAAGACTAGTTTATACTTATATTTGACTAAATCCATCCGCATTTTTTTTTCAGATGATCCACTTCGCCGCAATGTTGGTCACCGCAAACCGTGTATATAAAAACATTATTTCATTGACGGCCATTTGCCACTAAACAATGTAATATTTTTCAATAAAAAAATTACTGAAAGTTCTTCAAGATGTGTTCTTTAAGATGGTATATTGATCGATTAAAAAAGTTTTGTAGTTTTCTTTAAAAAAATTCATGAAAAAGGCCTTTTTTTGCGCTACAAGTGGGGGTAACGCCTTAATCCTTATAGTGGTTTTTCGAGACCTCTTTGAAAAAAAATATCCAGCGTATTTTTGTGATGAATAGTGTTTGCCAGAAAAATTGAGCATTTCGAAAAGGAAAAACCAAAATTCCATTATGAGTTCAGCCGAATGAAGATTATCAAATTTCGAATACGAAGAACTCGTGAATTTTTTTTTAATCGAATTAAAATCCTTTTATCGACTTTAAAATCCCTCTTTGGGATTTTTTTTCTCGATGACAGGATACACAGAAAGAGTTTTTTCCGAGCACTTCGTATTCGGAATTGAATTATCTCCATCCTGCCGTTCTCAAAATGGATACGCATTGCAAAAACACGCTATATTTTTTTCGACGAGGAATCGAAAAACCTTCCAATTGTCACCCTGTATTTGCATATATATATATATATATATATATATATATACATATGATTAATGTATTTATATATACATATAGGCGAGTGTGTAGACGAAGTTTAATCGTATTTCACGGTGGAACTGGTCCTCCTTTTCTATACGATTTCGCGATCGTACACTCGCGGATCTCGTTCTCTCATAAAAGCGATTTTGTCTCTCCTGCACTGCGCGAAGTTCGATGCATATATCGGGCAGATATACAGTGCAGTCGCACACACACCCGAGGAGGGTAAAACACCCCCGATCGTTGGGACATATCGACGCTGTTGCACATACACGCTTGATTCTTGTTCGTTTCGTTGCTCGTTCCTGTTTTGTTTCGTCCCCGTCCCTTTTTTTCCTTTTCATTTATTCTTTGTCCCATTCGTCCTCGGCCGGAGAGAATGTTCTTCGCTTTTTTTACCCTTTTTCCCCCTTTCGTAATTCATTGTTCTTGTCTCGTTTCCTTTTGTTCTTCATTTGATGGACAAACGTCGCTCGCATTTTGCCTCAGCTGAGCCAGCATCACGTTCAGTGCGCACTGTGTGTGTAGATGTGTGTGTGTGTGTGTGTGTGTGTGTGTGTGTGTGTGTGTGTGTGTGTGTGTGTGTGTGTGTGTGTGTGCGTGGTGTGTGTGTGTGTGTGTGTGTGTGTGTGTGTGTGTGTGTGTGTGTGTGTGTGTGTGTGTGTGTGTGTGTGTGTGTGTGTGTGTGTGGTGTGTGTGTGTGCGTGCGTGTGTGCGTGCGTGTGTGCGTGCGTGCGTGCGTGCGTGCGTGTGTGTGTGTGTGTGTGTGTGTGTGTGTGTGTGTGTGTGTGTGTGTGTGTGTGTGTGTGTGTGTGTGTGTGTGTGTGTGTGTGTGTGTGTGTGTGTGTGTGTGTGTGTGTGTGTGTGTGTGTGTGTGTGTGTGTGTGTGTGTGTGTGTGTGTGTGTGTGTGTGTGTGTGTGTGTGTGTGTGTGTGTGTGTGTGTGTGTGTGTGTGTGTGTGTGTGTGTGTGTGTGTGTGTGTGTGTGTGTGTGTGTGTGTGTGTGTGTGTGTGTGTGTGTGCATAATCCGCGCAGCGCAGAAATTTCGACATTTTGCTTTCCTTTTTTGCCCGCAATTTTTTCCCTTGTTTTTGTTCTCTCATTTATGGTGCTTTCGATAGGGAATAAACATAAAAGGAACAAGCGGCGGATCTGCGATCCCATACGAGCGAAACGTCGCTTCGTGGAAAATCATTTTCGTAGTTTGGGAAAAAATTACGATTTATTCTGGTAGGAACGCGGACGGTAGCGTGAATCATGAAAAAAAGAAAAGCACGAGAGGAAAAAAATACTTATGCCGATTACGTTCACTGGCCACGAAACAATTGCGTAAAAAAACAATCCCTTCCTGTTAATCCAGCCTACGGTAATCCGCGCCAGGCTTGAACTCCGTCCACTCGGCATTTTATGCTTCTTTGGTCTTTTTTATTTAATACGAAATTCTGCAGTCGGTAGCGGTGCTTTGCGTCCTCCGGGGAGATGCATGGTAGTCCAGTCATTTCGTCCGAAAAAAAGGCAAATAAAAGAAAATGAATTTGCGCTTCTAATTTTTTAATATGTTGTAGGGGATACCTAGAAAAGCTTAACTTGAGATTGTCGACCAAGCTTTCCTAGGAGCTTTCGCCGCCATCTTGGAAAACGCTTAAAATTTGTTTTTCGGCAATAACTCGGCTATCCGATGAGATTCGAAAATTTTTGTAAGACACTTTTTGTAGCTTTCTTTGTGCTCTACAATAACGCCTGAATCATTTTTAGCGTATCATGCATCGTTATCGAGATATCGATCGATAAAGTCAAAAATTTAGGACACAATTTTTGTTTTTTCCTTTTTTTTTTTTGGGTCTTAATAAATATGAAAAATTGTGGAATTCAAACTTGTAGAGCATATTCAGACCTACAATTTCCTTCTTGGATTTTTTTATGTTGGACAAAAATTACGATCTCCAGCGCGCCGCAAAGTCGGTGAATCCACGCTCAGCGTCGAGCGCGCTCAAGTTAGTATATCGTATCGTGTTGAGTTTTTGCTGTGCGTAGTGTAAATCGAGGGTTCCGATATTCTGGGCAAAAATTTCGATATCTAGTTGGCTGTAAACTCGTTATAACGGAGTGCCCGCATAGAGCGTCCGTTGGAGTTGGAGGGGTCAGGTATAAAGGGACCCTTTTGTTAGGGTCTACGTGTTGAAACGTGTTCTTCTTTTCGTAGCATCTCGGTTAGTTGCCTCGAGCCTTTCGAAGTGAGCACACGTGTTTCAACAATTTTGTGACCATGGGAGACTGTTTTATTTGTAAAAAAGCGTTAATCGACGACATTTATGTTGCTAAAAAAAGAGCTGTTCGAACTCTCTTGACGGTGAGTGAGAAAAGAGGACATGTGGACCATCAACGCATGCTAGAAAGTGTCGAATCTGTGAGTGTGCATAGGGCGTGTTACAAGAATTATGCGAACGAAAGACTCGCGTCGTTTGTCGCTCGTCGAACAAAATCAGTCTCGGAAGAACAGGAACCTGAACCTGAACCGGAACCCGAACATCAACAGCGGCTCGAAGACCGTTTCGATTTTAAAAATAAATGTTTGTTTTGTGGAGTACCGTTTTCCGATCAAACAAAAACACCAATGCATCGACGACACGCAATTCGAACGGTTCGAGAAAAGTCTATGAAAGATAACGTCCTAAAATATCTGCTCGGACGTAACGATGAATTTGCCGCTTCTATCGTCAAGCGTGTCTGCTCGGTACCTGATCTCATCGCCGTAGAAGCTCGCTACCATCGCGAATGCATGCATCGTGTGTACAACCCGCTACCTGAGGAGGGTGCGAAAAGAGGACGACCGACAGGTAACAAAGTCGACGAGGCAATGGAGGGGATTTACTCATTTCTAAAAGAAAATTCCGACGAATGCCAGTTTTCGATGACTGAATTAATGAGTCACGTAAATGGAAATTTTGTTCCGCACATAAAAACGGTTAAAGCACATTTAGAAGCGAAATATGGCGAGGACATTCTAATTATCGAGAAACAAAAGCGAAATTGTGTCGTTTGTTTCCGAAACACCGGATTTAAAATTCTTGCGGATAAATGGTACCAGGAAAAGAAGCAGAACTCTCACGAGGAACGACTCCGAGTTATTCGCGAAGCTGCTGCTATAATTCGAGAGGACATAAGAGGCGTCGTTTACGACAAACAAAATTATCCTCCCTCGGATGAATTTGTACGGGATGTCGAAGCCGCTGTTCCGGAATCTCTACAAGTTTTTCTTTCAACAGCAATAATGAAAGATAAACGTGGCGCACTGGACTCGTGGAAAAAAAAGTGCACATCGATTGCTCACGCAATAATTACGGCTGTGCGTCCTCGTTCTTTTTTCTCTCCGCTGCAGATCGGTGTTGGAACTTATCTGTATAAGAAATTCGGTTCCAAGAGCCTCATCAACATTTTATCGGCAATGGGGTTCAGTGCACCGTATCGAGAAGTGACGATTTTCGAGAATTCGTGCATTCATCGACCTGAAAGTGAAATCCTGGAAAATTCATTCAGTCAATTCGTATTTGATAATGCGGATTTCAACATAAACACTCTCGACGGCCGTGGAACGTTTACGGAGGACGAAGATCTTCAGCCTGGACCATCCAAGCGAAAAAAGACATGAAAAAAGTCCATCGTTCGTGTCTCGAGTGCAGAAAAAAATATTTTTCTTTCCGTTTATTTTGTTTTGTTTATTTTGTATTGTAAAAAAATAATATTTTTTACTGCACAAACAAATTATTTGTTTAATAAATTACTATTGTGTGATCCTTAATTTGTTGCTCTATGTACTTATTTTTTATCCCATCAATTTCCTGAACAATTTCCCATTCGATTCGACATCCAGACACAACCGAGCGAGCAGCTCGCTCGACGCTGAGTGTGGATTCACCGACTTTGCGGCGCGCTGGAGATCGTAATTTTTGTCCAACATAAAAAAATCCAAGAAGGAAATTGTAGGTCTGAATATGCTCTACAAGTTTGAATTCCACAATTTTTCATATTTATTAAGACCCAAAGAAAAAAAAAGCAAAAAACAAAAATTATGTCCTAAATTTTTGACTTTATCGATCGATATCTCGATAACGATGCATGAAACGCTAAAAATGATTCAGGCGTTATTGTAGAGCACAAAGAAAGCTACAAAAAGTGTCCTACAAAAATTTTCGAAATCTCATCGGATAGCCGAGTTATTGCCGAGAAACAAATTTTACCCCTTTTTTCAACATGGCGGCGAAAGCTCCTAGGAAAGCTTGGTCGACAATCTCAAGTTAAGCTTTTCTAGGTATCCCCTACAACATATTAAAAAATTAGAAGCGCAAATTCATTTTCTTTTTTGAATGTACGTAATGACTGGACTATGGATATTTCGCGACTTCAGTTACTTTTACGTCAAACTTTCCATGCGAGTGCAACATGTGTAATGAGATTTGAGGGGAAAAGTACAATTGTAAATCTCTTGACTTGGTGAACTGTTGCTTCGCTGCAACTGGTGAGCTTTTATGTTCAAGTCTAAGTATGAGTCATCGAGTATTTTAGGGATAAGAAATGAGAATAGTTTTTCTCCCATTTTTATTTATACGGGAGCTTCAAGATGTCAGTATGAGCTTGACATTTTTAAAAAACGATTTTTTTTACATACACTGCCGGTCGAAAGTTTTCCGACACTTCAGATAATTGCAAAACTTTCGATCACTTTGGATAATTGCAAAATTATATTTGCATGATACAATTCATTGTATGGAGCTATATCGTATCTTCGTAAAATAATAAATGACATGAATTATATTATTCTAACATTATTTGGCAATTATCGAGTGATTGAACATTTTGCAATGATCTGAATTACCAGAAAACTTTTGACCGGTAGTGTCGTTTTATTTATAGCCTCGGGTCTTAAGTGCAATATGGAACGAAGATTTTCTAAGAGTTCGAGAAATTGACTGAGCTATAACAATATTTGTCAAGGGTACCCTGACTGTAACTCGCCCTTTTTTTTGCGCTTTTCTCGAAACTTTTTTATGAACCGGTGTAAGTCGTATCTCAAAATCTGTTCGTCCGATTTACTTGAAATTCGGACAGAGTATTTATAACACTTTCCATCGTATAACCCCCAGATTTTTAGATGCATTCTAACATACCTTAATAACAAATTTTATAAACTAATTTTTTGTCGAAAATCGAACTTTTATCAACAGCTTGCTATTGTCGCATTTTTTAAAATTTCCAAGAGGTATCCGGTTGTACACAAGTTTTATTATTATGCTAAGAGTACATTTCTTTATTCTTTATTTCAGGCCATTGTAGGTGCCAGAACGACCTACACCGACACATTATTTAACCAATGATGTTATTTTATTGTTCATCGATATTTTTCAACAAAAGAAACTCAAACATGGCAAGACTATGTATTAATTATGTGTAAATTTTTGACTTCATCACCACGACACTGTCAAAGAAAAAAATGTTGAAAAAAAATTGAAAATCGACCTGTTCTTTGGTCCCCAAACTTACACAGACCAGTTAATAATTCAACAATTCTCAAAATATTTTTCCGATCCGGTCGAAAGTGCATAGAACTAGCAGCTGTTGCTTTAAAGAATAATTTTCCGTATCTCGATATAATTCAAAAAAATTACAGCTATTTAGTAAAATGCATGTATTCTTGTCGTGAATTTAAAAAGAACACAGATAATGCAAAACTGTGCAATGTGTAAAAATAATTACATCACGATTTAAACAGACCCTTCGCAGGCCGTAAGCATCAGCTATATAAAACTTCAATCCAATTTGTAAAATATCAATTACAAATTGAGTTATCGAAGTTCGAATACAAAGGGTAAATTTCTCGTGTAAATCAAATAAAAAATAAATGACCCCACCAAACGAAAACGAAATTTGGTACAAATTTTCTCGTCCTCAATAATGTTGTCCGAACATTTCACGGATAAGAAGAAAATTCTATCTTGTTTTTCAACACACCCTAATGTGTATGTATCATACAAATTTTTGTAACTTCTATCACTTTAATGCCACTGAGGATCTTTCAAGCATTGTGTTCGTACCAGTCTCACGGGAAATTGAAAGTACTGTTATTTCGAGGACAACTCCTCCCCCCCTCCTTTGGTGGCAGTAAGTGGGTATGCGTTCGACCGGACTTTTGCAACTAAAAAAAAGCGCCCGTCGGCAGAGAGCGGCAGGAGGGAAATATGAGGCAAGAGAGAATCGTGCCGCGCGATGGCGAAACTTTGGAAGAGAGAAATTTAAAGAAAGAATACAATTTCCTGTGCTTCAAATGTACTATTCGTTCATGTACAAATGTAACGATACATACAATTGAATATATATATATATATATATATATATAGATGACTCATGAGCTTGCAAAATCTTGAAAATGCGTAACTCTATGACAAATGTCAACTTCTGAATTTATTATAAAGAGAAAATTAAAGGCTCTTTTGAACTTAGCTTTGTTTTAAAAATTTCTCTAGTTTATCCCCTTTCCAACGGCACGCTACATGTCATAGAAGTCATTCATTATGTGGTCAAAATAAAGAGAATAAGTTTTTTTTATCAATTCAGGAGTTTAATTTTTTCATACATTTACACGTTTTGAAGACTGGAAGCTCAATAGTAATTTCTCAAAATCAATGGTATGAAATAATGATTCAATTATAATTAACATCCATTGCAGCATACAACTAAAGCTATTTCGTGCTGTTGCAATTACAAATAAAAAAGTTATGACGATGTAAGGCGACATTTCGGGCAATTCGAGAAAAAAAAAACTAAAAAAATCATATCTCAATTACCGCGACACTTAGGACATAGGGTCCGAGGGTGATAAAGTTAGCAAATGACCCCCTCAAACCCCTAAAAAATGTCTCGGTCCAGGCGTCAAACACCGTGTATATACACCTTAGGTGTATAAGTTAATTCGGTAAACCTTGTTTGTTACCACCAAAAGCAGCGAATTCATTTGTATACCTCTAATATATATGTACACGCACACACGCACACACGCACGCACACACACACACACACACACCGGCGCGCGCGCGCGCGCGCGCGCGCGCGTGTGTGTGTGTGTGTGTGTGTGTGTGTGTGTGTGTGTGTGTGTGTGTGTGTGTGTGTGTGTGTGTGTGTGTGTGTGTGTGTGTGTGAGTCCGGTTATTTAATAGCCACACCTCGTATATATATATATCGAACAAAACGTGACGTTAAGAGAATGGAGGTGGCCACAGCATATATATATATATATATATATACATGTACTCGTGCATGCAGATACATACAGATTGTACCCACACTTTCGTAGATTCGCCGACGAGGAGGTAAGCCACTGACAAACTCCGAGGGGAGAGTCCCAGTGCGTTCTCAGATTTCGATGTGAACGGTACTTTCAATTCCCAACGTAGCCGCATTTTTACCACATCGTCTACAAAAGTGTTGCTTGCAGAGCATTAGAAACAATCGTCGCAAAAAAAAAACATTAAAAAGACGAATCTTTAATTTTCATCGTTTCATCATGTCGATCAAGGTGAGTGCTCGATATCCTGGCACGTCTAGCCAAGTTTTCATTTACATAAAAATTTGATTGAAAATTCTCGTTCCGATTACTCGGTTCCGATTACTCGTGACGTGAATTATTCGCGGGAGATCGAAGGCGCACGAAAGTACGTATCTTGATATTGGATGGATATGAACGATTTATGCATTTGGCGCCAAATACCCTTATTCCCCCGTACGCGCACGTGGCATTCTGCGCCGAATTGGCCTGTCCGCATCCATCGTGGGTGCCATTCGAGACGAAAATATTATTTTCAACTCTTGTATGTCGAACAAAGAGGGCCTTTTATTAACAGATGTGTTTCAGGCACTCGCGAACTTTGAAACTGAATTGAAATGAGGTTTTTGCGGTGATTCTTCAATTGTTTAATAGTTTTTATTGAATATTCTTCTCGTGATTCCTTACATTTTTAATTGTTTTTATCGGATATTTCTATTCGCGATGCTCCAATTTTTTTTATTGTTTCGATGAAATACATAAGAAACAAGCAAATTGTTGTAAACACAAAAGCATGAAATTCCATTTTTCCAATTCGAAGCCCATTATTTAAGCCGATGTTATTAGGCCACACACGAAGTTTAAAACTAGATTGAAGAAAGGTATACGTTTTTTTTGCCTAGCTGCTTGTCACGAGAACGAAATATCGAGAGGGCCTTACGGCTCCAAATTGCTTTTCGTGATCTAAAAGGAATAAGTTAATTATTGCGTATAGAAAAATGCATCGAAAGAGTATTTTGCCATAGCCGGGTCGTCTTGACACGGAATGTTCGTACCTACATATGTAGACAATGGTGGATCAACAAAGTACGCATAGGACCAGGTGAAATAAATGAGTAGTTGCATGTACATATATCCATTGTTGCAAGGCATTAAGTACATTAGCATGTACACGTACATCTGTCGAAACATGAAAAATCACTCTTTTATTTCTATTGGTAGAAGTTTTCTCCCCTATGTATTGCTATTTTTTCCGCAGTTTCGCGCTATGGTAGTGTACTCATTTGCACACACACACACACACACACACACACACACACACACACACACACACACACACACACACACACACACACACACACACACACACACACACACACACACACACACACACACACACACACACACACACGCACGCACACACACACACGCACGCACGCACGCACGCACGCACGCACGCACGCACGCACGCACGCACGCACGCACGCACGCACGCACGCACGCACGCACGCACGCACGCACGCACGCACGCACGCACGCACGCACGCACGCACGCACGCACGCACGCACGCACGCACGCACGCACGCACGCACGCACGCACGCACGCACGCACGCACGCACGCACGCACGCACGCACGCACGCACGCACGCACGCACGCACGCACGCACGCACGCACGCACGCACGCACGCACGCACGCACGCACGCACGCACGCACGCACGCACGCACGCACGCACGCACGCACGCACACACACACGCACGCACGCACGCACACACACACACACACACACTTTCTATATTTCCTAAATTCCAAATACTCTTGCGGGTTTTTACCTATTACCCTTCCCAATTGAACCCTTTCCCATCAGGCTCTTACCGGACTTCGCTAACCTAACCTAGCTTTCGTTGCATCCGCAGCCGTCTTGAGCTACATTTCGCCGCATTTGCCAAGGGAACGGGAAAACGTTGGTAAACCCGTACCGATATAGACGGCCCCATATTCTTTTGATTCTCTGATGCACAGACTTTCATTTAAGTATCTACACCAAGGTCTCAGGGGTACTGGCTTTCCGCTGACTAGTTTATGCGGCAGCCGGTGCCCGCCTAAGCGGTCACCGCTCCGAGTATCGGCCATGTACAACGTTGCTTTGCTCGAAATATTGCCGAAGCCGAAACCCGACCGCTCATCCTACAGTGTTGGTTTGCAGATATATATATTCCAAAATGCATTTGCGTAGCCAGCATATTTTCCTGGGGAGGACTAGGCTGCCGTCATATAGAAGAAGGCGGCATCTACAAAAATCGAAAATGCGTTTTTCGTATCGTTAGAACCAGTGCAACGTTTCCCATCGTTTTGTATAGAAAAACGCATTGTCACTTTTTTTTTGTAGATGCCACCTTCTTTCATATGACGGCAGTAGAAGAGGCCGGTCTCACAAAAAACTGGTTTTGTTCAAAATTATATATTCTTAAATAACATTTATATAATAAACGATAATGACGTAACACACCTAAATTATGAAACTCGCTTTAATCACACGTTCATGTTAACGTTAATATTAAACTTCTGGTATACCTTGAAAAACATCAACTCATTATTCATCATTCTTTAACTCAGTAACCAGCTTTAAACTTTACTACCGGTAGGTAGTCAATTAAATATAGGCCTTGGTTTTCTATTTTTTCACCAAATTAGCTCGACAATTTTTCAGCTGGAATTTTTGTTTCAACAATGTCATTGTCTATGTTTAGTAGTGACCTATGAGAGAATCGTTCCTGAAACATTGCGCTTCTAAGCCACGTTTTTGTCCGCCTCATGGCAGAAATATATATATATATATATAATGAAAAGTACTCCTTTTTGGTATGCTTTCTTCAATTTTCAGCATTTATTTCATCATTTTTAAATTAAAGTATGTTTTTCATGACCATCGCTTCAGCCTCTAAGGCTGATGTATCCATTATTAAGATTTCTTTATAACCATTGATGAAATTTCTACTCTTTTCATACCCAATTTAAAAAATGCGTTAACTGCACGAGCTCATGCAGTTCTTCGGTAGTTTTTTGGTGTATCCGTCGGCAAACCTAATATATTGCTTTTGCCCACAGTCGACTTGATTATGAAATTTGAATATCTATTTACTTTACGTAATGAAATATTACTTTTATACAAATAAAAAATTATGGTCGATGAAAATAGTTCATGTTCTACAAAATGTTGTTCTTATGGTTGATTGGGTGAAACTTAAATAAAATGAATTGATTAGTTGAATCTAATTATTTTGGCTCAATTTTGTAGGGGCTAGGGGGTTGCCCACCCCTCCTGGCTACGCCAATGCCTCAATGCATATACATACTCAAGGATTCATACTTACATATGGGACATTCCACGCCATTTCACCTAGCCCGTGACCCCGAATATTTTTGGTTTTCCTGATTTTTTAGGGTAAAATTGTACCCCATGAAAGAAATAAAAATGATTTATTATTCAAAATCATTTTTTCTCCTTAAATTCCACACAAACTAAAAATAAACGGTTTCAAGCCAGTCGAAGCCGAATTGGAAATCATACAATCATTAATAGCCTTATTGGACATTAAAATGATAAAAAGCTTCTTAAAAAGTATTATCAATTCGAAAAAAATAGAAGGAAAAATGGGCCCACGATGAGACTAGTCTTTAAAATCATAGAATTGGTCACTTTATTCTAGAGATTTTTTTTTCTCAATTTAAAAAAGGCAATCATCTTTAAAAAAATAGTTTTTAATTTGAAAGCAAAAAAAAACGTTGACATTGATAGTTGATAATTTTTTTCATATTTCTTAACGAGAGTATCTTTCAAAATGGAAAAAAATGTAGTGACATTCGTCGATATCTCAATTAGTTCAGGAGTTATCAGTGTTTAAATGTTTCCACAACTTCCGAGATCGCAATTTTTCGGAAAATTATAACTTCTAAAAGAGAAGAGACAAAAATCTAAAAATTGGTGTAGATATTCCTTTCATGGGGTACAATTTTACAAAAAAAAATCAGGAAAACCAAAATTGCTCGGAGTCACGGGCTAGCGCGAAATGGCGTGGAATTTCCCATACATAAAACATAAAGATGTGTACTGTGTAGTGAGTTGACAAAGAGAAACAAAATCGTTTGAGGTTGTGAATGTCTATGTATGTATATATATATATATATATATATATATATATATATATATATATATATATATATATATATATATATATATATATATATATATATATATATATAATACAGGCAAAATATCATCCCGCATGCATAAAGCGTAGGTTCGTGGTCGCTCGTGTGGAATGTTAAACGACTACTTATCGAGGCGTACCGCACACAAACCACACAACGTAACCACGCCATGAGTACCACTCTCGGGTATCCCCCTTAAACTTTCCCCGCTTACGGAGGAGCCCGATACAAAGGCCAATGCGAAGAACCGAGGAGGACAAGCGTACTAGCAATACTAACTCGCCGATTTTGCGCAATCCTTCAATTTCTCGCTCTCTCCCTCGTTCTCTCTTTCCCTTTCTGACATTGTTACTCATACGAGGACGAGTTTACTATTCGAAACCGAAAACTTTTGACACGTGCGTATACAATTGTGCCGTACGCTATTTACTCTTGATGTTAATGGTCACCATCACCTATAGTCACAATGACAAGTTTCGTTCCATGGAGCAACGTGTCGAAAGATCGCGGCCGCTCATTTTATTTGCATTGATGCTACATTGCATTCTTCACAGAGCAATTGAGACGATCACAAGCGTTTAAAGGACAATGCGTCACGAAACAAAATGAAGCGTCTTCGGGCTGGAAAAGAAGGATGAACTAAAAACTTATTTGCGTCTTGGCTTAATGTGTATTTAATCGAAAAACACCCATACCATCATCTGTATCCACACAATTAACTAAATGGGACGTGTTGAGTAATTAAAAACTTGCCAAAACAATAAAAATACCTTATGTAAGAGGTAAGCGAGTTAGTACTTAATTTTGGGAAATTGTCCAAAAATCTTACTCAACACAAAATGGGGTTTTACACATTTAAGGCAAAGCCTTAAGGGGGCGACAAAAATCACCCCCTTAAGGCTTTGCATCGACCTTCCTAACACCCTGTATATTATATTCTCGCGAGCAAACTTAGTGCGGTATCTCGTGACTTGAGTGAGTTGAGAAAAATTGAAAATCCTACAGACTGAATCTCTCGATAGATTCTGACAAAATTTATTGACGGATACCCCCGGGCATTTTTTCAATATGTCATTTCTCGACCTTTCGGATACTTCTATCTTGATGTAGATATTTCTGTTAAAATCTCTACAAAATAGTTTTGAGAAAACGAACATGACATTTCTCATAATTCTCATTACATTCACATCGATTCGCATTTTTTTCGTAAGCTAACTTGGCTGCCTCATTCAAAAATTTTCATTCGAATTCGTGACTATCCCCAAAAATCTTCCGGTATAAATTTCCATGCAAAATCTGATTTTGTGTTATTTTTGTATGGATCTTATTAGTCTCATGACGTATCAGTCGTGATATTTTCAGCCTGGATTTTAATCGAACATTTATGAAGGCATCCTGTCAAAACAGGGCGGAATTTGGAGGCGCGGAGCGGCAACAGGGAATGAAGACCAAACAAAGAAAAAAATTTGCCATTCTTTTACGAAGCGCTTTTTTTTAATAACATTTCAAATCGTATTTCTGTAAAAAAAATAATGAAAAATACCAAGCATGATGAATGCACCATGAAAAAATACAACGCATGGATTATAATTTTTTTTATGTCACGTGGATTGAGGCAACGATTCATTTCTCTAAATTTCGCGGTGTAACCGGAAAAAGTACGAATTGTTTTTACAACCGCTGAAAACTGTATATGAAAGTTTTAGTATCTAGCTCCATACCGGCCGGTATATGCCATTTATTGAAAAATGGTTTACTCTAAAATTGTATAAATGAAAAGAGAAAAAAGGTTGTTATGGGCTTAAGGGGCCAGAATATTATTGGTACTTATTTTCTTAATTAGTACTTATTACTTAATATTAATTTGGAAACATTATTCAGAAATTATACATTTCTAGGCAAAGACAAAATAACGCGGATTTTTTTTAACACGTACATTCTTTTTATAATATCGGAAAATTATTAAGTTTTTTATTTCTTCAAGATTATAGACAGCTTTGGTAAACACTTTTTCTTTCCAGCGGAATTTTTTTTGCTCGGACCGATATTCATTTTTGAGAACTCCTTGGGCTGATATTGACGTTACGAACTTCGCGACACTTCTGCCAACCTGGGCATTATGATATACCACGATTTACGACGTTGTCAATTCGTTTCGCGTTAATTGAGCGAGAAAAGGTTATAGAAAATAATCATACAAAGTAATGAAAACACTTAATGTAATCACCGAATGTTCAGAAATGCATATTTTTACAAATAGATGTAGAAAAATAATTCGAAAACGCACGTTTAATATGAGGATTATTTGAAAGCTAACAGTTGGTAACAGTCAATCGGCTTCGTGCATAAGCATAGGGCTCTCCCCTCGTACTTCACCCTCGACGGCTAAGCCCCACACAACCTTAAATTGGTAAGCCCATGTGTAGTATACAATCACACTATATCACGCTACAAAGTATATAACTACGCACTAAAAAATGAATCACATGAAAAAAAATGGAAAATCATTACAATTGTAATCGAAATTAACTGATGTCAGAAAACGTCTCGTTCCTTATCTTCAAACAGCGTGTGTTGTTTGAAATGGTATTGTTCGTCCGCAATCAATTATTAAGATGCAATAAAGAAAAACAAATAATTAGGGGCCTCCCACGTTTTCGTTGCCCAAGGGCCACCACACCCTTAAGGGGTTAGCCCACTTGCGATTTTGAAAAAATCGTTTTTTTATTGCATTTTTTTGAAGTATAAGTATCTGAGAATAAGTCCTGAAATTTCAAGTCGATCCGAACAAAATTGACTGAGATATGAGCGTTGAAAGAGAAGAATCCGTTCTTCGTGTAAACTGAAATTGAAACTTTAAACGCGTTTTTCTCAAAATGGCATTTCTGAAGTCGGTGACCAAGATTACTCGAACACTAATGAACCGATCTTCTTGAAATTTTGCAGGCTTATTTAATACATAAAAATGTAGTCTTTAATCGTTCGATTTTTTTTTCGAAAAAAATGGCCGTTTTATGGCCACAAACGGCCGTTTTTTTTTCGTTAAAATCGAACCATTAACTTTGACTGTCCGCCATTTTGTGAAAAATGAATATTTTTTAAAATCCTTCGATTAAAGACTAGTTTATACTTATATTTGACTAATTTCCATCCGCATTTTTTTTCAGATGATCCACTTCGCCGCAATGTTGGTCACCGCAAACCGTGTATATAAAAACATTATTTCATTGACGGCCATTTGCCACTAAACAATGTAATATTTTTCAATAAAAAAATTACTGAAAGTTCTTCAAGATGTGTTCTTTAAGATGGTATATTGATCGATTAAAAAAGTTTTGTAGTTTTCTTTAAAAAAATTCATGAAAAAGGCCTTTTTTGCGCTACAAGTGGGGGTAACGCCTTAAATTCTGCCCTGCAGTCAAAATGTTCACCGTGTTTGCAGAATATTTGGTATGTTTTTTTTTATATGGCAAATATTCCCCTACAGGAATTCCCCTTCCATATTCTTCACGCATTGTCTTTACGATCGGAGGGAACGTGAGACGAATAAGATTTTTTTTCGACTTCACCTAAGAAGATAGGTGGACTCGAGGCTAAAAGAAGAACGGCGTTTGTAAATTCGAGGTCAGAGTGCGCGTGTTCCTCAAGAGAAAACTCGTTTGGCCTGTTTCAGATCGCGTTGGCTCTCTGTTTGATGATGACTTGTTGTTTTCTCGCGGCACTGGCCCAGGAAAGCGGGGACCGTGCGCCCAAATCGCGGGTCTCCGATGACCAATTGGACATTGCTTTGAACGACCAGCGTTACCTGAAACGCCAGATCAAATGTGCTCTTGGCGAGGCACCCTGTGATCCTGTCGGGCGTCGTCTCAAAAGTATGTACATTTTTCCTTTGTCATTTCTATTAAAAGAACTTCACGCGATATCGTGCTCGCGGGACACTCGACGCCTGGATATTTTTACGCAGGAGCTGGAACGAACAACACCTTTATCATTTTCGAGCTTTTGCACCGCCTTCAATTTCTTTGGCGCAGCACTTGCCTTTGTCCAATTCATATGAAAATACACAGGAATTTATCAAGCTGACAATACATTTCTATTTACAATACATAACTTATATCGCTCAACTAAAGGGGTTGGAGCAGGCCAGTTGAGTCAAATGATTTATGATGTTTTTTTGCAATGAACCTCAAAAAATTGCAATTCTGTAGATGCTAGGTTTTCATAAAATGTATAATTAGAGAGCAAAATTATGAATTTTTATATTCTTGCTACGTAAATAAGAAACACTTATGTGTTACTACCAACTTGAAAAAGTTGGTAGTAACACAATTATCGTAATTACCGATGATTATGACGAAGAAACGGCGTCGACGAATATTTTATACAATTCAGAATGAAATTTCGTGTCATTTATAGTTATGCCTATTTATATTTGAAAGCAATGCTCTCCATTCGCCAGCCAAGATTGGTAATCTTTTATCAAACATTAATGGTTCAATATTGAATGTATATGATATACGATGAGCGAGATGGGTTTTGATTCTTCTAAATGTTTACAAAGGTTTAATTCGTTATTGGAAATTATTTATCTTGGTGTTAAATAGTATTAAAAAAAATACATCATCCGTAGCGTGAACATTTTGGGGCATGTAATATGTAAACATTAAACTATTTTTTGTCTCTGCTGTTTTGTGGTGAAAAATATGAAAATTTCGTGAAGGCTAAATTCCATAAAGGCATGTAAACCGCATGTAATAATTGCATACATTAAACTATTTTTCGTCTCTGCTGTTTTGTGGTGAAAAAATGTGAAAGTTTCGTAAAGGCTCAGTATAGTCTAGACAATAACATACTCGTCTATGTTTCTCAAATGTAATATTGGATTGTGGCCAACGCTCCAACCTCCTTAATTCCCATAGATTATTTTTTTACGAGTCTCTTACAGTCAGTCGTGACGTTGTGGGCGGTAATAAATATGAAACTACATTTTTTAAATGTATTTTCGAATTCATTTATAATTACGATTTATAATTACGATGTATGCAGAGTCTGGAAATGATTAAAAGTGCATAATCCACGGTTAATTTTCGACGGGTATAAGAGAGATAGAGAGAGAGAGAGAAAAAAAAAGTGAGAGATTACGTTTCGAAAATATCGATGAAGTTTTTTTTGCGCATCTTACCGAACAGATTATCACTGAATATTGAAAATCCTACTCAAAGCAATTTAAAAACCCAAGTATTCTCTCTCCTCCTCCTCTTCCATCATATTTGAAAAGATTGGTTGAACTTTTCAAAATAATTCACGAAGGTAGCGTTTAGTGCGCAGATTTGTGCAAAATTATCGTGTTTGCTGAAAAATCAATAGCTTCGAAAATAAATAAAAAGATGCAAATATCCACAACCTATATTTGCGAAAAAATATTTTTCGAAATAGTGGAAAAGAAAATAAAAAAATAAAAAAGACCTTTCGTTGCGTCCCAACGATGCAAAATTCGACAGCATTGAAAAAAACGAACAATTCAGCTGGGCGGGGAAAAAAATATTTACGCTAGCACGACAAACTGTTTGTGAGACTTTTCTGTTGATTTACTTATTGTGGATTGTGGTTAACCTTTTTTTTATGTAACGATATTTGAAACACTGCAAGACGACAACGAGGGGTAAAAATATCGCCCCTTAGGGTGAGGTAATAATGATCTAAGAAGACGCGGATAAAATTTCTGGCGCACGACTCATATCTGCACGGAGAAAAATACGGCCTCAAATTCTAACACTGGTTGCCAGAATTCTAATATTCAGTGCTAGAAAAGTATAGCAGTTTACTGCCAGTTCCAAATTTTAAGACTTGTTATAGAAGTGTAAATATGATTCTCACACCGTATAGTTAAAATGATGCGTGCACATTTGAAACTATTCTCGCATAATCGCGAGTCCTATATGCTGTATAGTAAAAATAATGCGTGCTTTGTAAAATACCAACCTTTATTACACCCTATATTTTCATATGGATTTTACTATACGTATAGCATGAATCTTCGTGTATGTATAGACCATACGCATAGCATAAATCTTCGGCGTATAGCGAAAAATATTACGAAGTTATTAGTAAAATTTGACTGTATATATCGTACTTTTTGTAGAATACTGGAAACGTATCCAGTTCCAATCACGTGGGCAAAATATTTTTTGAATACTACAAAAAATCACAATATGCCGAACAAAATGTATTATTTGTATCAATTTAAGTGCCATAGCGTAGATTAAAATTAATATTTCTTCATTGTTACTATACCATAATTACAATTTTTATCTTCGATTCAATACTTTTTGATATTTTTTTAGAAGCATAGTATTGATTCTAAACTTCGAGGCCCCTGTTTTCTCCGTGTAGGGCGATTTTACGTGGAATGGCCTGTGTAACTTCGTCCCATATGTCTTATCCGCTGCTTATTCCCCGAACTTCCGAGGAAAATGGACCTTTTAATCGTGTTTTAAAGTTCCGGTGTCACGAGAAGATCCCTTTTCACCCTCGCGCAATCCCCGTACTCGTAGTTTGTGTTCTCCTACTATACGGTTTACCGGCTTTGAGAAGGACAGGGGAAGTTACTCTGCTCACTTATATCAATTTAAGCTCCGATTACCAGATAGCCAGCCGGTTCTCTCTCTCTCTCTCTCACTTCCCCCCTTCTCTTTGTCTCTCTTACACCCGTCGAAAATTATCCATGGATTATGCACGTTTAATAATTTGCAGACTCTGCATACATATCGTAATTATAAATTAATGATTATGACAAAAATACGCACATCGTTCCTATCTTCTTTTCGTCCCTCTGCGAGGGCCGTTTATTCGAAAAGAAAATGTAAAAATACTCCGCGATATACAGGGTGTACCGTTTGAGTTGGCAGAACGGAATATCCCGACAGGGTTGCCGTTTAGGGAAAAACTTTTCGAACAAACGTTTCATCGCTTTCAGGAACGAAAACGATGGTGTTTTTTATTTTTCATTTGGCTTCATATTTCAAGGTTATTTCAAGGTCAACCTCACTTTTTAAGTGGGAACTAATATTATGATCTCGCAATGGGTTTTTGGCGGAAGAATATAGGTTGCTCTTGTTTGAAACTTTTTTCTGTTTGATACCAATTTTTAATGATATTTGCAATATTTCAGATAGCCAATAAATAACTTCAAGATATTAACAAATTAGGAAAACATGTAAAATATCTCACAAAATTAAAGTCAAGCATAGAATTGTTTCAAACAAAAGTTGTTAATTATCTAGCGCAAGAAAATATACCGAGGTAAAAAATATTAGTTTCCGGTGAGAAAACCAGCGTTGACCTTGGAGTCACCTTCAAAAATGCCATCAAACGAAAAATGTCCCCCGTCATACGGAGTTCCTCAAACTATGAAACTGTTTCGAACAGTTTTTACGAAAACGTATTCCTCTCTAGATATTTCGTTGTGTCAACTTAAGGAGTGAGATGCAGTCAGAGGCGTGACGAACCGAGCATTTTCAATATATTTTTTCTTTTAGTAATTAAGTTTGTTTTACAAAAGTGGTTACACAGACTTTTTATGTTATATTTTAACTTGACTTGTACAAATTTTCAAAGAAAAATATTGATTATTCATAAAAAATATCGCCATCTTTGTCGGACCCATTTCGGCATGTAGTGCTTTGCGGTGACCACTATTATTCAAAAACCACTCGATGGATTTTGATGAAAGTTGGTGTGCTTATTGATAGCATCAAAAACTAGTCCTCAATCGGAGGATTCTCATTTTTGTTGGACATTTCTATTTTTTTTAACAACAAACGAGCTATTTTTTGGTCGAAAATCGAAAGTTATCTTTCGGAAGCCGCCATTTTGTTAATTTTTGAAAAACAAGAAAAGCTCCGATTAAGGACTAGTTTTTAATGCTGTCAATAAGCACACTGAATTTCATCAAAATCCATCGAGTGGTTTTTTAATTATAGTGGTCACCGCAAACCACTATATGCCGAAGGGGGTCCGACAAAGATAGCGATACTGTTATAAATAATCAATATTTTTCTATGAAAATGTGTACAAGTCAAGTTGAAATATGACATAAAAAGTCTGTGTAACCGCTTTTGTAAAACAAACTTAATTAAGGTAAATGTCCCAATTATTGAACAGCTAAGGATCTGGGGGATTGAATTCGCTGAGAAAAAAATATAATATCAAGAAAAAACAATCGACTTCATGTTCAAATGAAACTTTGATATTTTTACTTTTGAAAAATCACCCTTTAAGTTATTTTTAAATGATTTCAAATGAAAAAAAAAAGAATAACAATGTGAAGCATGCAAATGTCCCAATTATTGAACACTGGAAGTGCCTATGATTGAACAGGAATGTCCCATTTATTGAACACTCTCGAGAATTCTTTTTCTCTCTTGAAATTTCGTCCCTGAAATATCCGAGAGCAAAAAATATTGAACCTTACATTCGTATTGTTAGGTTACATTTAGGTTATATTCTCTTTTTACTGTTCTTTTTATGTTTATTGCACGAAAATACAAATAAAACATATATTTGATGATCTTAGAGTTATTATTAAAAGAATAAAGGTAAGTTTATTCAGGAACTTACAGTTTTTGTTTGAATAAATCCGATTCACACGATTTGTCACACGTTAACTGGCTCGATGTTTTGATGGGTTTAATGACGCCATCTTGGAGAATTCGAGTGTTCAATAATTGGGACACACTGTATTTTCTATGTCCCAATGATCGAGCACCGTATTGTTTAACAAATAATGAATTAAAAACATTTTTTTAAATTGTTATTTATAAGAAATTTTCTGAGGAACCTGAAACGCCTTTACTTTTTGAGATGTGACAGCTTTGAATTTTTTATGCCCTTATGTATGAAGCGGCGCGTCTTAGCAAAAACGATAAACAGTTATCACGAGACGTCAAATCGGGTCACCGTTGCTGAATAAATAATTTTTTTCCTCTATTGATTAAAGCTTTTTTGCACAAGTAAGGTAACATTTCGATAGCTAAAAGTTCCATATATGTAATGAAATTTTTATAAATAAGTAAATGCATGCAGGTGAATGAGAAATAATAAAAATACAAGATAGTGTTCAATAATTGGGACATTTACCTTACTATCAAAAACGTGCCAGTTGCTAAATAACATATTCCGAATTGCCGTTATTTTCACCCAAATTGCACAAACACTCGAAATGCTTTTTTTCCTCTGCACGATCGCAAAGTTTTTCGCCCGCGATTAGCCATCCCGAGTGCTTTTGTCGGAAAGCCAGAGGGAAAGAAAAAAGCAAGATGTGAGGCTTAAACGGGCTTTTTCCGGGTCACGAACCTGTAAATTCGTAACACTTGTTCTTCGTCTTTGTGTTCCAGGCTTGGCGCCCTTGATACTTCGCGGCTCGTGTCCTCAATGTACACCCGAGGAGACTCGCCAGATAAAGAAAGTTATTGCTCACATACAACGAGTGTATCCGAAAGACTGGGCGAACGTTGTGAAGCAATATGCCGGCGCTTAAAATGCAAAAAAGGCTCGCAGCTATCGAAAGAAAAACGACAGAATGGTGATACGTAGTGTTTAGCGAATAATTGACGAGAGAAAAAAAGCTCGTATAAACAAGGCTTTGACACGACTTTATGTGTCATTCGTATTGTTTATATTTATTCGTTTTACTCGTGTGTTCTCGATACACGATTCCTCACTTTATCGCGTTGTTTGATTAACGCGAAACCGTCATCGGAATACCATTGGAAAAATTAAAACAGCACGATGGGAAAGCTAATCGAACCAGCGGACGAAAGAAAACCCGACAAAGTGTAATAATAAACGAGAGAAGGAACAAAATTTTGTTTTATTTTTCTGCACATGTGTGTACGTACATTTTGCAGGAAGAAGAGCATACAAAATGCGCGAGTTTACATTTTTGAGAGGGTCGGAGATTACCCGCTGAGTAAGATCTCGTTGGCTCTTCGGGCTCGCGATTAAGGATCATTAGAATAATTATACTATGTATATGCAGGCCCAAACTAATTTCACCGCGGAACCCCCTCCGTGGAATTCCTCCGCTGTCCTTATGCCCTCTTTGGTCTCTCCGCTCCTCGTCTTAGATTCCCGTCCGTCCTCCGTTTATAAAAAGAGTCGTTGGACGAAAGGTTGAGGGTTCGGATTTATGCGGAGGAAGAGTGGCGAGAAGTTCACTGATAAAATGGATTATATAATTGGGTGGAAGAGTTCTCCTGGACAACAGACGGGGAATGAATCTATTTTTGAATAAAAATGTTCGTTCCTGAGGTCAAAGTTGGAAAAAGTTTTTTTCACGGAGATTATCAATTTTGGTAAATAATTCACGGCGATCCGGGCTAATTAAGAGTGAGCGGATCATTCGTTACTATCGCTTGCTCATAGGGAAAGCTAGGTCTCCGAGACGAAGACATTATTCGAGATTTTAAGGGGTTACCCCTACTTGCGATTTTGAAAAAATCGTTTTTTTTATTGCATTTTTCTGAAGTATAAGTATCTGAGAATATGTCCTGAAAATTTCGAGTCGATCCGAACAAAATTGACTGAGATATGAGCGTTGAAAGAGAAGAATCCGTTCTTCGTGTAAACTGAAATTGAAACTTTAAACGCGTTTTTCTCGAAATGGCATTTCTGAAGTCGGTGACCAAGATTACTCGAACACTAATGAACCGATCTTCTTGAAATTTTGCAGGCTTATTTAATACATAAAAATGTAGTCTTTAATCGTTCGATTTTTTTCGTTAAAATCGAACCATTAACTTTGACTGTCCGCCATTTTGTGAAAAATGAATATTTTTTAAAATCCTTCGATTAAAGACTAGTTTATACTTATATTTGACTAAATCCATCCGCATTTTTTTTTCAGATGATCCACTTCGCCGCAATGTTGGTCACCGCAAACCGTGTATATAAAAACATTATTCCATTGACGGCCATTTGCCACTAAACAATGTAATATTTTTCAATAAAAAATTACTGAAAGTTCTTCAAGATGTGTTCTTTAAGATGGTATATTGATTGATTAAAAAAGTTTTGTAGTTTTCTTTAAAAAAATTCATGAAAAAGACCTTTTTTGCGCTACAAGTGGGGGTAACGCCTTAATGCATATGTGACTAAAATGTTTCAACATGTTGGACGTGCAAAAATATTTTCACCCCTGTTACGCATGTTACGTTTCAAAAAGGGGCTCTCCGATTTTTTTAGCAAACGGTTGGTGAAAAAAAGAATTTTTTTAACCCTCTCCGGTCACCGGGGTCAGGATGACCCCAAGCGCAAATTTAAGCCAAAATTACTATGAGTTGTTGGCGGCCAAGGCTACTGGTCTGCATTCTACCGATGCTTTGGTCTCACCCTTTGTAAGTACAAACTAGGGTAGGACGTGGAGCTATTTTTTTCCTTAAATTATTTTCCACCATGGAGCTGTTCTTTCCCTCAAACTATCATGTGTCAACAGTATCACCTTAAAATTTTATGAAAAAATTGAAAATTGCAAGAGTTATGATTTTTTTCAGTAAAAAGGACTTTTTCCGCATGACCCCTTGCTGATTTTTTCCGCCATTTTAAAATCCGATTAAGGAGTTATCCCCCCTTGTAGCGCAAAAAAGGCCTTTTTCGTGAATTTTTTTAAAGAAAACTACAAAACTTTTTTAATCGATCAATATACCATCTTAAAGAACACATCTTGAAGAACTTTCAGTAATTTTTTAATTGAAAAATATTACATTGTTTAGTGGCAAATGGCCGTCAATGAAATAATGTTTTTATATACACGGTTTGCCACGGTGGCCAACATTGCGGCGAAGCGGATCATCTGAAAAAAAAAATGCGGATGGATTTAGTCAAATATAAGTATAAACTAGTCTTTAATCCAAGGATTTTAAAAAATATTCATTTTTCACAAAATGGCGGACAGTCAAAGTTAATGGTTCGATTTTAACGAAAGAAAACGGCCATTTTTTGGCTATAAAACGGTCATTTTTTTCGAAAAAAAATCGAACGGTTAAAGACTACATTTTTATGTTTTAAATAAGCCGGCAAAATTTCATGAAGATCGGTCCATTAGTGTTCGACTAATCTTGGTCACCGACTTCAGAAATGCCATTTTGAGAAAAACGCGTTTAAAGTTTCAATTTCAGTTCTTCAATTAATTCACGGATTCTTCTTTTTCAACGCTCATATCTCAGTCAATTTTGTTCGGATCGACTTGAAATTTTCAGGACATATTCTCAGATACTTATACTTCAAAAAAATTCAATAAAAAAATCGATTTTTTCAAAATCGCAAGTGGGGGTAACCCCTTAAAACATGATATCGACAATGCTACATTCAAGAAGGTTCAAACTAATATTCTGAATTTGTATGAGTCATTCGGAACGACAGAATTAACGCTGCAATCGTTTGAAACATGGTTGGGGTCGTTGCGACCCCCAGTGACTAGCGTGTTATAGGCGGAACGTGTGACCGTGAAGGGTTGAACACAATAGTATATGCATTGAGATTTTTTTTAAATCATACCAAAAATACCGATAAACAACAAAAACTTGGCAGATGATGATATTTTTTTCGCAACGTTTGGCGATGGACTCTCTCCAGCTTAAACGGTCCATCTGCAATCCAAAAATCAAACGGTTTCGTCAAGTTAACAATAAATACGAGTGGTTTACAATCGTCGATTTTTAGAATCAGTTTTTTAACAACGGGGCGACGAATTGAAACTCGAGCGTACAAAATTTATAAAAAAAGTCGAAATTTTACGTAACTATTAAGAAATAAACATCGATTTTAAAAAGTGAGATCGTCAACGATCTCTAACGGAGACTTTGTCCTTGATTGAGCAGCGGGAGATGTTAGCGGCTCAACATAAGCAGCTAGAAGAAGAGGAGGGATGCCTCTATGGACCAGGCGTTGCCGATTAGCGGTAATTATAAACACATTTGTGTAAACATATTACAAAACTTTAAACGCGTTTTTCTCGAAAACACGTTTTTAAAAATGGCTGACATTTTCCTGACCGCTGTAATTAACATATCAACCTGAAGTTTGGAGAGCATATTTAGAAAATATGTCTTCACGGAATGACGGATCGTTTTTTTGATCGATACATTTTTGCATTTATTATTTATCTTTTTATGCGAAAAAAACGCGAAAATTCGATTTTTTTTAAATAGCCGCCATTTTCCGAAATTTGTACTAAACGAAAAACCCATCCGTCATTCCATGACCAAAGGGTCACAGATTGATAATATGCTTTGAATTTGCGTTTTAGATCAACAAAGAGGGGGCAGTGATGTCAGCCGTTTACCTCCCGCGATTTGAGGACCTGTTTTCGCGGAGCTGGAACGGCCGCCATTTTGGTTTTTTTTTTTTTTTAATTTGCAACGTTCTGTATATCATGAATCAAAGCAAGAAAAAAACCGCACTCAAAAAGCTTTACTCGTTTCCTTTAAAAAAAATAAAATGTAAACACCTGAAATATGGCACTCCAAGGACAAAGTCTCCCTTAAAGCTTCTCATCGCGTCTCCTGTAAGTTCGGAAACAATCAATGAAGTGGGTCTCGAGATATCATGTCCACTGACTATGGAAACGATGCTTCGAGAAAAACGCGTTTAGACGCTGTTAGAAGCTGTAACTCATTCAATTTTAGGAATATTTCAATGAAATTTTCAGGGTAAACAGCTTAAAGGTAATACTATCGAATAAAAATACTTTTGGAAAGTGCAATTTTTCGATCCACCAAGGTAAATGTAGGCCCTTAATTTTTTGTACGTCAATAGGGTTGATTTTTTACTTTAAAAGAGTATATATTTTCAGGAAAAAGCTTACTTCGGTGTCACTTTTTCGAAATGTGAAAAACCCCCGTTGTTGGGAGCCGTTACACTGAATAGGTCTGGGAAAAACTTGCCAAACTGGTGTGAAATACGAAATATGTCAAGATTCTATTTTAATAAAATAAGGTGACGGTAGCAATGCTCGGACGCGTCCCACTATTCGGACAGTAGTTCGAACATTTCACTATATTAGTAATATGATCTACAGGTAACGAAAAGTAATTCTTGTATCCTATTCAGCCTCCAATTATTAATGAATTACTGGAAAACTGTACGCTAATAACAAATTTTAATAGTAAAATTGACGAGTCCGAGTCAATCATGTCATTAACGCACTTTTCGAAACCGAACAGCTAAAGAGTTGCGGCAATTTGTGATAGCAATAGCGGTTTATTGTTTATCGATTTATACTAGAGACTTGTGAGCGATCGAAAGCGAATTGAACAAATTTTTTGACTCTGTCCTCACCATTCGGTTTCAATAAGGTTTTATATATCAATTTCAGCGTCCATTGATTGGGCCATCCATCACACGCATGTACCCCGGCCGAATCTCATATCCGATTACTGGTTCGATGGCACGTACCCACAGAGGCCGAAACACCGGACACCAAGCGCTGTCACTTTCGTTTCGCTGCGTACCTCGCGATAACTGACCTATTTAAGTACTTATTGCTTAGTGCTTATTTACTTAGTTAAGTACTTACTTAACTAAGTACTAAGTATTTAACTAACTATAAGTACTAAGTACTCAATTGTGTTTTCACTAGTTAACTACTTAACTTAACTAATTGCTTAACTAAGTACGTAGTACCTATTACTTACTTAGTTCGCGATTTTTGTGAAAAGAAGAGAAAATGAATTAGTTTACATGTGTTCTACATTTAGATTATATAATAGATACATTATTGAATACAAGGTAACTAGTCGTGATGCAAACAAAGTTTGAGATTCTGTGGCGGCCTTGCCACGAGGTTATAAGGCATCGATGCTTTCTTTTTTCTTGCTTATATATTCGAAATGTGCCCGGAGGATTACTTTCTTAACTAACATATGAAATCATTGCCTAGCGGGGTCAAGTCGCCAAAAAAATAATGAAAATAACACTATGATGTAATGGCACATATCAAATTTCGAAACTCTGCAAAAACTATTACTCGAAGAAGGAAAAAATAATAAAGTATTCTCGTGCTTGAAATAATATTTTTGTTGTCCAGTTGACTACTGCAAATATTTCTCTATTTTCAACTCGTCGTAAGGTCCAGGTCACACCGATGGAGCAAATTGTATGTTCCATGTATACCTACATGAACGTGTATTTTGTTGCAAAAATATATTACGTATTACTTATTGTCCGTATACGGATGAATGGAAGAGATGTTTCGTACTTGTCCAATTTAAACTATGTAACTATAATTAATTTCTGTATGTCTGAAAATTGGGACATGATAGTGCTCAAACACCGGGACATAACGCTGACAGCTGTCCGAAAATCTGTACTTTTGCTATTATTCAACATGTCAATGCATAAAAAAGAACGTATTCATGATGAACTTGATGAAACACGATGAACATGATGAAAAAATAACTTTCCAACAGTTAAGGCATGTGTTTTGAAAACTAAAATTCATGAGCCTGACGTCAGCTTCAGTCATTTTCTTCTCAAATCTTTTCTTCCTCAAATGAGTAATAAATCCTATAATCTCGGGACGCCCTTAACGCGTTACCCCCACTTGTAGCGCAAAAAAGGCCTTTTTCATGATTTTTTTTAAAGAAAACAACAAAACTTTTTTAATCAATCAATATACCATCTTAAAGAACACATCTTGAAGACCTTTCAGTAATTTTTTTATTGAAAAATATTACATTGTTTAGTGGCAAACGGCCGTCAATGAAATAATGTTTTTATATACACGGTTTGCGATGACCAACATTGCGGCGAAGTGGATCATCTGGAAAAAAAATGCGGATGGATTTAGTCAAATATAAGTCTAAACTGGTCTTTAATCGAAGGATTTAAAAAAATATTCATTTTTCACAAAATGGCGGACAGTCAAAGTTAATGGTTCGATTTTAACGAAAAAAAACGGCCGTTTTTTGGATATAAAACGGCCATTTTTTGGATATAAAACGGCCATTTTTTTCGAAAAAAAATCGAAGGATTAAAGACTACATTTTTATGTATTAAATAAGCCTGCAAAATTTCAAGAAGATCGGTTCATTAGTGTTCGAGTAATCTTGGTCACCGATTTTAGAAATGACATTTTGAGAAAAACGCGTTTAAAGTTTAAGGAAGCTTTCCAGTGTGACAGCCCGAAAAATCGCTGTTTTTCGCGATTTTTTTTTTTAAAGAAAAAATAATCTAATCGGTCTGGTTTTTTTTTGTATATTAATTGGGTATTGAAGAATACAAAACAATTTTTTAAAGATCGATTTATTTATTAATTAATATCTATAAAAATGATGAAACAATTGTTGCAGAAAATGCACTTGGATGTGGTGTCCACGTTGGGGGTCACAATTTTGATCTGAAACAAAAAACACAAAAAGATTATTGATCGGTATATAATTGGCTTTCGTGCTATGGAGGCTTTTTTTTTTTTTTGCAAAAATGGCGCCGGTTTGAACAAAAAGTATCGACTTTAGCATTTTTTTTGGCAGTTTTTTTTCCAAAAAAATAGGAAGATGTCAAAAAAAAAAAAGCTTCCATAGCACGATAAACAATGACGTTAAGAATATTGTGTAAAAAATTCAACTCGATAGCTTTAAAACTCTGCCCTCCAAGTTGGACACCGTTTTGAAAAATGCTGTTTCGAGAAAAACGCGTTCAAAGTTTCGCTGTAGCTGTAGCGCTCCGTTGCCTTCTTCCAAGAAATGCTGTACAGTAACCGAAATAATCTGAATTTCGGCATGAAAATTTCAGGGAATATTCGGAAGAGTGTATACTATTCGATAAAGCAAAAAAAAAATCGATTTTTTGAAAATTTCACACTGGAAAGCTCCCTTAAATTTCAGTGTACATGAAGAACGGATTCTTCTCTTTCAACGCTCATATCTCAGTCAATTTTGTTCGGATCGACTTGAAATTTTCAGGATATATTCTCAGATACTTATACTTCAAAAAAATACAATAAAAACAAATATTGTATTTCGCGCCTCTTCCTCGTGATCAATTGGTAGTACCCCTACTCCATACCGATTTCGCCACAAGCTTCAAAGCTATATCATCTGATCTGAAGTATTTGCCGTGTGTGTGCTGTTTATGCGTCCGCTATATTCTGTCATTCCTTTTCTTTGTGCTGACAAGCCACGGCCTATCTCACCGATTAAACAAAATAAAAATACGAAAAATGTTTCCGTATGGAAATAAAAATAAAGATACAGACACAGAAAACAACGAAGAACAATTGGAGAAACGTCTAAAGCGGATAGAACGCCAACTAGCAAAGAATAAATCAAGAAAGAAACATCGCCGTAGAAGACATGCCTCGCGATCCTCGGACACAAGCTCATCGCGTAGTCATAACTACGAACACAAAAATAAGAGGAGACGTCACCACGAAGCCCCTGGAAATAATTCGGAAATTGAAAATTCCAGCCCGCAAAATATTGGGAGAAACAGTAAGTAAAATTTTCTCAACCCCTAACAAGGAAAATTTTTAGATCGCGTTGACACCATGACAACGGAGCCAAACAAATATCCAGAATTAACCAAGGATTATTCGCTGTAGCGAAGCAGGCACTCTGCACAGACTCTTATCTGTCAGAGGAGTTATAACTCAGCCTCTACTAAAATGAAAAATAAAAATGGAAGAATGCCGCTCGTTATGCCTTGCATATCCGAGAAAGCTGTGGCAACGATACACCATAAGCGAATCTTGTTGTTACAAGATTTAAACCATCCAAATATTATACAACAGGTGATGTATCACCCGGAAAATTCATTTGGTTAATACAGGTAACCGTTCGACGTCACAGATCGACGCTCAAACGCCTCACGAAGCATGGAATGACAATCCACGAGAAAACAACGATGACATTCCAAAGATGTTTGATGAAGACGTACATAAGATTCCAGAAGCCGAAGTAACGACAGCTACAGAGGAACTCGATGAATCCGGTGACTTACCGGAAGACGTCCTCAAAATCATGGGCAAACGTATTGCACCAGACAGAGTTTTAGGACCAACAATTCCAAAACCTATTGCAGTACGTTGGGAGGAAATCCTTAAACAAGGCCTTCCTTCGGAGGAAAAATCTGAAATCATAAAAAAGTACCCTCCGCCGAACAATTGTCTCTTCATTGACCCACCAAAATTGAACCCAGAACTAAAAGCGATAGCAACAGAAGCAGTTTTAAAACGAGACAACCGCATCGTCTCAAAACAAGAAAAAATTGCTGCTTGCCTTTCTGCACAAGGCAGAATTATCAATAGCTATCAAGGAAAACAACAACGCCGGAAATCTTATAATGATAGAATGCCTGAGTGACACATCGAGACTCCTAGCCGATCTTCAACGCGAAGAAACGGCAGTAAGGAAAAGTCTTGTCCTAGCACCAGTAAAAGTTTCCGTGAAAGACGCGCTACAAACTTCGACAGTCGACGAGTGGTTGTGCGGCAAAGATTTGGAAGATCGACTCAAATCAGCCAAAAATCTGGAACGCTCAGTCTCCGAACTGAAACCTACGTCAAAATACCAGACACCAAAAAATTCAAAAAACTTCAAGGCCCCGCCGCGATACCAAGTACAAAAAATGCAGATGACGACGCCTGGCGGGCAGAAATATTCGTCCCAACTACAGAAGAACCACCCGACTACGAAACAATACTCAACACAAAAATCACACACGCATCAATACCACCAGAAACCGTACCAGAACCAGAACAGAAGAGATCAACACTACCAGAATCGACGTCATTGATTCCTGTAGGTAAACTGTCCGGCAGACTCCAATTCTTCAAACAAAATTGGAAAAACATAACGTCCGATCCAAAAATTCTTTCATGGATCAAAGGTTATAGCAATATCCTTTGTAGTCAATATAGCAATACCCTTTGTAGTCACAGTCACTCAAAATAAAGTACCGATTGAAACGAAATGGTCCCCCGCTGAAAAACAACAAATCTCGACACTAATTGATGAATTACTCAAAAAAGGAGCTATAGTTCGATGCCACCCGACAAAAAATCAAGTTATCTCGAGAATCTTCTTAAGACCAAAACCCGATGGGTCAAACAGACTAATTATAAATTTAAAAGAACTCAACTCCTTCATTGCAGCTGAACATTTTAAAATGAAAGACCGAAAAACCGTAATAAGACTTATGAGCCCTGATTGTTTCATGGCCACTCTAGACCTCAAAGATGCATACTATCTGATTCCACTCGCAAAATCGAACAGAAAATACATACGATTTCAATTCAATCAACAATATTTCGAGTTCACGTGCCTACCATTCGGCCTTAGCATTGCCCCTCTCGTTTTTACAAAAATAATAAAACCCGTGGTAGGACAATTAAGAAAAGAAGGATATTTATCAGTAGTATATCTTGATGATTTTCTACTCTTCGGAAATTCTTATGAGCAATGTATCTCTAACATCAAACGGACGTGTGAACTTTTAAGAAAATTAGGATTTATAATCAACGAGAAGAAAAGTCAACTTATACCAAGCACAAAATGCAAATACCTCGGATTTCAATTTGACTCTGCACGCTGGATAATTGAACTAACGAATAACAAAAAAGAGGATATTAAGAAAAAAAGCTACAGAATTAAGCAATACAAAAACATGTAAAATTCGAGAATTTGCACAATTCCTCGGAACCTTAGTCTCAGCTTGCTTCGCGGTTAACTATGATTGGGGTTACACCAAGGCCTTCGAACGGAAAAAGTACATGGCTCTCAGAGCTAATGGGGAATACTATGAAGAAGACATGACTATATCAGAGAATCTATTAGCAGACTTTTCATGGTGGAAATCAAACATCTTATCGGCATATAACCCGATCAGAGATTATAACTTCGCATTAGAAATTTTTTCCGACGCGTCATTATCCGGTTGGGGAGTATTCTGCAATGGACAAAGATCTCACGGCCATTGGAGTGAAAAGGAACGACGTTCACACATAAATTATCTCGAATTACTAGCAGCATTCTTCGGCCTCAAATGTTTTGCAAAAAACAAAAAGAATTGTCAAATAATTCTCCGAATCGACAACACTACCGCGATCTCTTACATCAATCGAGAAGGAGGAATTCGATTTCAACATCTCAACAATACATCGAGAGAAATCTGGAAATGGTGCGAGGACAGGAACATTTGGATATTCGCTTCATACATTAGCTCAAAAATAAATATCGAAGCAGACAAAGAATCCCAGAGACTTCAACCAGAAACCGAATTCGAACTAGCAGACACAGCTTTCGAAAAAATCGTTAACAAATTTGGAGAACCAGACATAGATCTATTTGCCAGCAGGAAAAATACAAAATGCGAGAGATACATCTCTTGGCTACGTGATCCGGGTTCTATAGCGGTCGATGCTTTTACGGTTTCGTGGAAAACATATTTTTTCTATGCATTTCCCCCTTTCTCGTTAATCTCACGAACACTACAAAAAATCAAACACGAAGGCGCACACGGAATTCTGGTCGTGCCAAAATGGCCAGCTCAGCCATGGTACCCTATTTTCCAAGCGATGCTTGTTGAAGAATGCCTCACCTTTGAGCCTAACGTTAACCTTTTAATTGATCACAACAGGCAGCATCACCCAATTTGGCAGAACATTTCCCTGGTGGCCGGAAAGCTATCCGGCAAGCATTCACCTTGAAAAATACACCAGCAACAGCGATTGAAATCATGATCTCGTCACTGAGCGAATCCACGCTAAAACAATATGATGGAGCACTAAAACGTTGGTGGACATACTGTTCCGAAAATTCATTATCACCGTATAACGGATCGATCTCAGAAATCCTCAAATGCCTGGCAAAAGAATACGAAAACGGAGCTTCTCATGGCACGCTGAACACTCTCAGATCCGCAATTTCCCTAATCATCGGACCAGAAGTTGGCCAAGATCACCACGTAAAAAGGTTATTTAAAGCAGTATACAACCTGAGACCAACACGCCCGAAATACGATTCCATTTGGGAACCGAAAATCGTCTTAAACTATTTCCAAGCACTACCAAAGAACAAAGAACTTACGCTCAAAGATTTGACTATGAAGCTAATAACATTATTGGCTCTCATCACTGGACACAGGATGCAAACATACTCCTTAATCAAGTTAAAAAATATTCAAGAAACTCACGACACCCTCGAAATCAGAATCCCCGACCGCATTAAAACAAGTGGCCCTAATCGAAAACAGCCTATATTAATAATACCCTTTTACACGGAAGACGAAAAACTTTGCACCGCCTCAACATTAAAATGTTATATAGACAAAACAGAATCCTTAAGAGATTCTATACAGTCTCTTTTTATATCGCTTAAAAAACCGTTTCGGGCCGTATCATCACAAACTCTAAGTCGATGGGTTAAATTAACGTTAAACAATAGCGGTATTGACACGGAAAAATTCACAGCTCACAGTACACGTCACGCTTCGACGTCAGCTGCTGAAAGAAATAATGTTAATATCGAAACGATAAGGAAAACAGCAGGGTGGACAGCCAGATCGTCAACATTCGCGAAGTTTTACCACTTAAATATTAATAACGATACACACTCATACGCACGAGCGATCTTAAAATCACAATAATTCGTAAATACACTTCCCATATGGTTAGTGTGACCTATATAGTGGAAGATAAAATATTGTTATAATAAAATATGGTTCATTGTTGCCGTTAAGAGCTTTAAACATCTACCAATTGATCACGAGGAAGAGGCGCGAAATACAATTAAATGATTAAACGAACTTACCAAGTGAAGTTCTATCATAATTGTATGTAGCGCCTCTTCCGAAGTGATCAACTCCCACCCAAAAACCCATCTAATGCATGCATAGAAACCCATATAAAATAACGGCAACGCTTTAAAGAATGACAGAATATAGCGGACGCATAAACAACACACACACGGCAAATACTTCAGATCAGATGATATAGCTTTGAAGCTTGTGGCGAAATCGGTATGGAGTAGGGGTACTACCAATTGATCGACCGGTGCGATGGTCTAGTGGTTAGCGTGCTCGCCACTAAACCTGCGGACCGGGAGGTCGCGGGTTCGAATCCCAGTCGCGTACATTTCGTCGTGAAATGTCTTTCTTCGGCATTTCGCGGCGAAATAAGACTAGTTCCACGACTGGGGGGCGAACTCGTGACCGGCTGTATTGGTATAGGTTTTCCGCAGTTTCCCTATACCCATGACAGAAATGTCAGGATGAATATAATACAGAGGGGGAAGTCGGCTGCGGCCGCAAGAGGGGGGGAACAGAGAGAAAGATGGAGAACAAAAAAAGGAGTGTAGGAAAGAACGGTCATAATGATGGGAAAGAATAGGTAACAAACGCGAAAAAGCGTGTACCTAAGGAAAAAACCACATACTACCAATTGATCACTTCGGAAGAGGCGCTACATACAATTATGATAGAACTTCACTTGGTAAGTTCGTTTAATCATTTAATTTTTTCAAAATTGCAAGTGGGGTAACCCCTTAACCGTCCGAGCATTGGTACCGTTTCCTTAGCTGCCATAATTCGGATCCAACGGGTCTGCACAAGCTTGAGGCTAAAAAAAGGAGTGGATTTTCAATATTTTCTTCTGATGAGAGTATTGGGATGGCGACGGTGAAATATTAAACATAAATGATTAAGGTCTCGTTAAGTTTGGGTTTTTTTTTAGCAGGATATTGTTTAACAAGAAGATTTTATTACTTAAACAATATGTCGTTGTTACATCTCCAATCAGTATATGTCGTTCTCGGCAGTTAGAATAATCAGAAGGAAAAAATTTTAAAAATACTTTCAATATAATTATAAAACTTTCGTATGAACGGCCGGAGTTTTTGAAATTTTGAAAATTACGATTATGGTAAGCTGTTGAATATTGTTGGATTTCCGACGACAACAGAAACTTCAATTCCATCCACTTGTTGAAGAACATATGTTCATACGGTGGAAAACTTTATAATCTTTTATATTTAATAAACATTTTGAGATACGAACGGATTTCGAGACATCGTTTCAGAAAATTCATCAACATCGTAAAAAGATCTTTAATACAAAAATCGTTATAACTCGGTATTTTTTTTTACAAAATTTGAGTTGGATTATAGACTGAGAGAGAAATGTATGGTAACTTCAACCATATTTTATATTACCCTGAGGGGACAACAATATTTTACAGCCATGGTTACTGCCTAAAATAAAGTACTGCTTACGATATTTTAGCAGTTGTGTTAACTATGCTCATATGTTAACCGCAACCAACAATCTTACAAGCATACGTTGATCGTTCAATGCTATATAATATAGTAGGTTTTCATAAAATGGATATTTCTTTACACTATCAAAAAATAGTTATTTTTAGCATATTGAATGGTATGTCTACTAAATATACAGGGTGGATCAATAACCATTAGCACCTTGGATATCTTCGAAACTATAAGGTTTGCAGAAATATTTGCTGAAATGAAATTGCACAGTACGAAAGGGGCCATCCGATAGCGATAATAGTTTTTTTGCAGGTGGAGGTACTTTGGACATTTGAAGGTCAACTCCATTTTTTTAAATGGATCGGTATGTTTTTTTTCTGCATCATGAAACAGGAGCTTAAAACGAGGTCAACGACCTATAACATAAGGTCATTGAAGGTCATAGAAAGTACAGAAACGCGATAATACTTACAGCTTCGGTAGTAAATTTGCACAACATGCATTGATGAGCAACGGAAAATCCACATTGGCTGCGGCAGCTTGAACACCAGAGACAATGGTCTGTCAATGTATAGTGCAGAATCATAGGTGCTAAAATTATTGGTCCTTTTTGATCAATGTAATCTTGAATGGCAACATCTACAGTAATTTTATCAAATATACATAGGGTCTTTTGGTCGAAGAGTTGCCTTTGCTTACACGACAAACCATGTGGTATCAACATGACGGATATCCAGCACATTTTTCATTGATTGCACGAACGTAACTCGACGAAAAATTTCGAAATCGTTAGATTGGACGCGGCGGTCCAATATCGTGGCCAGGTCGTTCCCCAGATCTAAAATCTTTAGACTTCTTTCTATGGGCAACATTGAAATATAAAGTGTACAAAGAAGTACCAACTACACTTGACGACATGCACCAAAAAATTATTGCAGCCTGTGCATCAATAAGTTCTGATGCTTTAAAACTTGCAAGTCAATCAATCGAAAAAGAACTCAAAGTTGCATTGATACTGATGGTCGTCATTTCGAACACTTACTATAAACGTAGTAATTTTATTCACTATCGAAACTGTAAGTATTATCGCCTTTCTGTACTTTCTATGACCTTCAATGACCTTATATTATAGGTCGTTGAACTCGTTTTAAGCTCCTCTTTCATGATACAGAAAAAAACATACCGATCCATTAAAAAAAATGGAGTTGACCTTCAAATGTCCGAAGTACCTCCACCTGCAAAAAAACTATTATCGCTATCGGATGGCCCCTTTCGTACTGTGCAATTTCGTTCCAGCAAATATTTCTGTGAACCTTATAGTTTCGAAAATATCCATGGTGCCAATAGTTATTGATCCACCCTGTATATAATATTTCATATATTAAAAAATTATTGATTGAGAGACCTGTATGATTGTTTATTATAATTTGTCATTCCTTGACCTCCTGAAATGATTCCTATCGAAGAAAATATACGCATGCTGCCAGTATTGTACTGGGTACTTATGGTATTTTGATCGTAGATTTGGCATAACAGATACAAGTAATTCTATCTGCAATTCCGAATAGCTGTTACCTCCGATATAGGTGAAATTTTGCACAGATCGTCTTTTTGATAATATATGTCACTGCTTGATTGGAATTTTGACGGAACGCAATAGTTTTCGAAATATCGAGTTGTAGAAACTGATAAATAAATGCGCTAATATATCTATATCGATTATAGCGTGCTACCGCTGTCTCTACTTTAGTGACGCGTTCCACAAATGATTCACGTCTTCACTATAAGATTACCATAATGTTGTTCGTATCGTCACTTTTCGTAAGACCTTGTAACAGTTAATACTCAACAATTGTTAATGTCAACCATATAAATTCTACAAACTTGCACTGAGAAAAATGTCTATAGTATTTAGAAAAAAAACGCCTATGGTAAAAGTGGGCATAGTTAAATACCCTATAGTTTATTGACACCGCTATCATAATATGGTTAACAAAACTATACGCGTCTGTCTAATCATGCCGTTTTGTTAGTGCATTTGATTATCTAATATCCCCGAAATAACTATTGACTACTGTGAAAGGCTTTGCAATATCGATATAGTTAATTCAATTAATATTTTTACAATAGTTAGTAGTTATTTCGGGGATAATAGATAGTCAAACACGCCACCAAAGTCGCATGTTTACATATACTTTTCGCTCATAGTTGTGTTAGCCATATTAAGATTGCGGTGACAATAAACTTTAGGGAATTCGACTATACTCCCTTTTACCATGCGCGTTTTATGTAAATACTATACACTTTTCTCTCAGTGTGAGACTATAGAATGGAAGAATCGTATTTTTATAATTTGAATCTCACGCGGACACCTTCTGCCAGTCAAACTTTTGGAAACTTCCCTCTTTGTTCAATAGCTTTCGTAAAACAAAAAGTTTCCGGTGAAACTTCTGTACACGCAAAGTTACTATGCAAGGTTTAATCTTGAGCTACAGCCGTAGCCATGGTCAGCAATGTTTGATATAGCATTATTGAATTACGGTTTTGCACAACAAAACTAGCTACTCGTACACAGTTTTCTTGTCATTTTAGTACACTCCCATAGCTACGAGGACCAACTCGGAAAATACGACCTGCTCGTGGAGGAAGTTTTCCGCCTAAATAAATTTATGAGAAAGCGATCTGCACGTTTTTTTAGTTACGAACGTTCACTTTTGTCGAGCAGAGTGCCCAATTTAATAAATCAGAATAAAACCCCATGAATATTTCAAGGAGTAAAAATGAAAAATTGCGAGTGCAGGGCACAAACTCTCTCGCTTCCGCTCGTCGCGAATGTATATCCCCTTACGTGTAATATCTGAACGACCGAGAGACGCTCGGTAAAGGGGGTAGTATATTGTTAGCGCATGGAAACCAATCTGGATAATCAACCGCTTTGATGAATTTGACCAAACTCGACAATTAACTCAATTGCTCTCTGAAAACAAAAAAATCAGTCATTTTTAATCGAAATCATTTGACCCATTGATAGGATACAAATTGTTATGATGACATTAGGTTGACGAAGTCGAGATTTTACACAGGAGTAATGCATAGTCCTGCCGAATTTAATTTTTTTCCAAATATTGATAAACAATAATGTTATTATTATTTGAACAAATTGTCGCCATTGCTGCGTGGCCAATTGTTCTGAGTGATTCTGGCGACTAGGGTAATCTGAAATAAGAAATAAAGAATGTACTTTTAGTATAATAATAAAACTTTCATACGACCGGATAATTAATTTTTATCTGGAATTTAAAGAAATGGCCATCTATAGAAAAAAAAGGGTGAGTTTTGAAGATACAAAATTCGATTAATCGAAACCGATTGATTGTTTTTTTTCTCTCGAATTCCTTTATTCAGTAGTTGCAGAAAAGTGAAATAAGATGGCTGTTAAAATATGAGCCCTTAATATTAATATTTAGAGGTTCCTCGTCCCGATTTTCAATTTACCGTGTTAATGTTCTTTCGAATTCTATAAATAAACGGTTAAACGAACAAAAATGTCGAGAAATATTTTTAAAGGGAATTGACCGCTGTATAAAAAGGCTCTTATCGTTTTATGACAAACCTACCCTGTCAATATTTATTCGAGATCAAAGTCAAATTTGTAGTAAATTGCAAGATTTTTTCACTGTTCTGGCGAAACTATCAGACTCACACGAAATTTTGTACAACATTTTTTGAAGATCATTACATTTTTCATAAAATCATGTTACTGAATAATCAAAAAGTTTAATAGTTTAATAGTGAACGGCTTTACAAATTCATTTTCTGGAGAAACGTTGCTATTTCCTTGAAATTAATTGTTATGTTCACCATAAATATAAATGAAAAGACGCCAATTTTTATAAAGTTATTTTTTTTATGTTTACCGTTGATGAAAATTATAATACACATAAGTATTTTGTTCGTTTCATTTATAATTTTTTCGAAACCAATAAACTGTTTAGTTTAAAATATGAAAGTTATGAAAATATTAACATTTAATCACGATTTCTTTTGATACAATTCAGAAAACATGGACGATATTCTTGTACTGCTCGTAAAATATATTGCCATTGTTCCTCGTTCCTCGTTCAACAATTATTATATTCCTCTATTAATGCAATACCACGTTCTGCAACGTCATTTATTGCCCTTATATTGATTAAAAAATCCAAATTTTCCTTATAACTTTCGTGATAACTAGACCGCAGTGACATCATTTGATAGGAAATGAAATGATCTACAATAACAGGTCCTATGACATTTTCCAACGAGTCTGATAGGTTCGTCGGAAAAATGACAAAATCTTTGAATTTACTATTAATTCAACTTTGAGCTTGAATAACTTTTGAAGAAGTCGATTTATCATGAAATGATAGGAGACCTTTTTTGTAGAGCGTTCAATTCCCTACAAAAATGAGTTTCGGGCATTATTGTAAGCTTACCTGTTGGCTTTTTTTGGCAAAAACTTTTTTCCATGTTATCAGCATGGAAAATAGAAAATCGCGATGAGTAATCTCTAAATAGAGGATGTCTCCAAATGACCTGACATTTAAATTTATTAGTAAAACGTATTTTCTTAAAAAAAAAATACTTAATAATTTCTTTAAAAAAAAGTAATTTCTTTGAAAAGTAACAATATTTGTATTTTAATATAGGATACAAACATGGAGGTTACGTGTGGAACACAATATCCGATAAATGTCATAAAGGACGTGGACTTGCAAGGAAAATCTTTCAAGAAAATGGTGCAACTTGCCACACTGGAGGCGAAACAATGCAGTTTTTGCAAATGAAGTTGTGTTCCACACATAACATTCATGTCTGTACCTAATATTAAAATAGGAATATTCGTACTTTTTAAATAAATAATACCTTTCATTAATAAATAACAATGTCAAGTCATTTCGAGACACCCTATATTAATATTAAGGGCTCAGGGGCGTACCCAGGACCTAAGTTAGGGGGGCAGCTCATATTAGTTTCGCGGAAGTGGGGGGGGGGGGGGTCAACAGATAATGACTCGTTTCTTTCTTCCAGGGGGGCAGCCAGGGGCGGATTTACCGATAGGCCGAGTAGGCCCGGGCCTAGGGCGGCAAAATTTAGGGGGCGGCAAAACTTGGGATTTTTTTTTTAGTAATCGCGCCTTTCGCCTCTCGCTCCTTCGCGTAGGCGATATTCAGTAAAAATTATACTAAAACAAGCGGCCCTGATGAGTAGGTACACAATCACAAAAAATAAAAATTATTTGCGCTCGAAAATGAACGAGGACAGGTTGAATGCTCTGGCTATCCTCAGCATCAAATCACAGTTGCTACGGTCTTTGGATTGTGATGATTTGATAAAAAAATTCGCTGCTCAGAAAGCCAGACAAAAGACAATTTGTGAATAACGATTCATTGTATAGTATCTGCGAAATACTGATTGATATAATTTTATCATTTACTGACTCGTTGTTTTTTATGTTAATTTTATTCCTATACTTCATTGAATTTTTCGTGCTTTACAGCGAGTAGGGGGCGGCAATGTTTCATATGCCTAGGGCGACCAACGGATCAAATCCGCCCCTGGGGGCAGCTGCCCCCCTCCTCCCGGGTACGCCCTTGCAAGGGCTTACATTGTAATAGGCGACGTATTTTACTACTTGTTTTTTATTTATTTTTTATGTTATTTTACTATTGCAACTACTGTCTAGGAGAATTAGAAAAAAAATAGTCGAATTTTTTGATTACCCTAATAAACATATCTAAGGATCATTCGGTTTCGCGATGGAAAATCTTAAAAGACATGCTCTGTACGAATAAAAAAAAATGGAATGAATAGACTTTTGGTGGATTTTTGTGGGATCATATCAGCAATAATAATAACCATACGGCTAATAGTTGAAAAAGCAACAGCAAAGATAATAACAATGATTGAACGAGAATAATTAGATAATATTGACAATAAGACTGGTTCAATGATAAACATAATAACAATAGTCATTATTGTTACTAGTTAGAGCAACTTGGGGAATAACGTTCGAGCAAATTCCATTCTAGTATACATACCGAATAATTTGTTGAACTTTAGAAAAAAAGAAACCAGCTCAATTTAATTTTTAGGAACCTATAAAGTGATACCCTATTTGATAGGGTAAGGCGGTAAGGCTGTGAATGCCGGACGAACAGACACGAAGGAGTTATGAGTTTTGCTGGCTTGACCCCGGAACCTTGAAAACAAAGTAACAATATCTTGTAACGAAAACTGAACTATAAGTAAATCTCACGAACGATGTGCGCCAAAAATGCTTGCTTGGTGCGTATTGTCACGATCGAATAGCGCGTAATTGGAATAACATTCCAACGAGCCGCCACCGAGCTAATCCGGCAACCGAATCAATGCAATTTATACCACGGTTATTGGATTGACTGATTTGTCGTTCAGTTTCAATTAGCCTTGGCGATTAACAGATCGATTGATGTGTAATTGGACATGACATTTCTCCATTTATTCAAACGAATATTTAATACATCCTCAATGAAATTAATCAAAACATTTCCGACAAATCGCGAAAGGTTTTTTTTTCTTATACCTGAAGGTTACGAGTCTTTCAGCTGGCTGGAGTTCTTTCCGAAACGTGCTCGCTCGTCGGCATGCATTATTGAATTTCGCGAGATCGCGTGAGAAATCATTCCACTGTGCCCGTTGTACAGAGGTGGGCCGAATACAATTTTGTTGGCAGCTCCTGTTAACTGATTGCTAATTAATCTCGTTGGGGATGAACGAACAAGGGGGTGTATATATAGATGTATGGGCCAGCATCCGGACCTATAGTTCGTCCGGATCGAAGGAACGGCGAGGGAGAGGGATGAAGGTGCAAGAGAGCACGGAGCAAATTCTCAAGAGAATTATTCCATTGCCGCTGCAAGGTTTCCTTCTCTCTCTCTCTCTTTCTCTCTCTCTCTCTCTCTCTCTCTCTCTCTCTCTCTCTCTCTCTCTCTCTTTTATTTTCCTATTTTCTTATTTTGTTATCTCCTTGCCAG